>JAVLVB010000173.1:149803-160040 GCA_032876305.1 Orestias chungarensis | reverse complement strand
GACCGGCTCTGGCATTAACTCATAACTCATTATCCCCTGGGAAGTGTGCCTGAATTTATGTCTAGAGGAAAGACAGAAAGCGTCCTCTTTTTTTGGTAAGATAACATATTGGGACCCTGGTTGCTAGTGAGTCACTCTTTCCAATTATTTCCTGTGTAGATAAGTTGTCCCTGAACTGCTGCCTGTCGGGCCGAGTCTGTGGCTTCCTCCCATTTGCATGATGAGTTTGGGCGGCATTTGAAGTTATTTTTGTTATTCCCTAATGTAAAACATACATGATCTTAAAACTTACCATCTAGCCTCTCCACACAGCTAGAGTGGAAAATGCATGCTGTGGTTTCAACAGGTTTTATGTATAGTATTTATTTATGTTTTACACCTGTGAAAACCATTAAGAAAATCTTAAAGCAACTTGATCGAAAAATTCACCCTTATCTCCATTCTAGTAATTACCAAAAACATGTAATGTTTGTTTAACCCATTTTATGTATTATTGCAAAAAAAAATTACTCAAGGAAGAACACCTAATGATGAATTTTGAATATAATTTTTTTCCTTTAGGGAAGTCTTTCTTCACTTTTTTAAACAATGAAAATGTCCTAATTTTTGAAAGTCTGTGACTTAGAAGCCATAACAGTTTGGAGGGTCATTGCTCAGGCTCCATACAAAATGAATAGACAGGGACCATGATCGTCTCCTGTGTGTCGAGCCCATTAAACTGTTCAACTTTTAATCTGTCTCATGATATAATGTCACAACATACTGACATTTTTCGGAAATATGGAAAAAAAAACAGTTTTTTTCAGAACAAAAGTTACCAACTGCAGCTTTAAAATACAGACAAAGAAAGTGGATGCAAATGTGGTTGTTATAAACTAGAAATACAATTTCTCATGTACAAGAAACCACCATAAACAGACTAACTAACTGCTGACAATCTCATAAAATCAGTTTTAATTGTACAATGTTTTTATGTTATTCCACAAAGTGACTTCTGTTAGCTCATGCTGTAAAGGCTAATGCTAAAGCTATGGGTTAAAATCTGAAATAGTATTGCTTTTCCTTGAACTTATCTTTGTTAGCTTACGTAATTAAGTTTGAATATTGGACACAGATCCTTTCTCTCTGTTCTAAAACAGAACTTGTCTGAAAACATGTGATATTGTAATTTGCTGGTTAATGTGTTGGTTGCTGCCAGGCCACCAAATCTCTTAGTCTCAGTCCTCATTTATTACCCGATGAGTCTTCTTCAGGCACGACCCTCTTCCTACTGTTAACCAGCATCCATAATAAGGAGGGTGGCAGGGCAACAATTTCTCAATAGTCGACTTGTCATTAACTAAAAGCATCGTGGAGCTTTACTCCCAATTACCACTCCCCTCACAGCACACATAAATCATGCATTGTCGACGTTCATGAGCTACGGTCTCGTCCCAGTCTCTCTCCCTCTCACCATCCCATCTTACTCCGTCTGTGCTCCACGGGAAACTTCTGACTCTGCAAATGTTGATGCGCCATCATCGTGAGGAGTAACGTTATCTCCGAGCGTGTCCTCTTTTATATTTTGTGCAAACAAAGCCTTGATTCCAAAGGGTTTGGCCCGGACTAACAACAGAGACCTCATCGTTTAAGCTGTTATGATCTTTTAATGGTCTTCTATTACTGTATCGTTATCCTAAAAGCGAGTAGTCGTTGCCGTGGGCTCTCGCTTTGATATCACTTTCATTAAGAGGAGGCCAGGATCATTTGTAGTGGCACTTAAGTCATTTGTTGCGAGTGTGTGAAAGTGTTTATGAATCTGTGTGCGTGTGTGTGTGTGTGTATAAAGCAGATGAGCTGAGGTGCAGTGTATTTTTATCTGGATCATCGATCTGTTTCAACCTCTCCTTCTCTGCTCCTGGGTGTAGAAGTCTTGACCTTCACTGTGGGAGGTATCAGTGAGCCATATGACCTCTGCTGGTGCACGGTTTGCAAATACACATAGGCTAGCAGGGACCTGCATTTGCATCCGAAACTGTTCCAAAAATCTACTTTGAAGCGGAAACGGTATATTTAGTGAAGGTTTACGATTCAACCTTCGCTCCATCTCTGTCAGTCCAGTTGGTCACGACGAAGAGCTCGTGTCTTGTTTGTCCCGAGTTTCTTTCAAACACACACATGGATGCACACACGGGGCAAATACACACATCCATGGGGTCAGGGTCTCGAAACACAAGATTTCAGTTGTATTTGTTTGTCGTCAGCACCTTCTCAGGCGGTTGGGGTTTCGCTCTCTCCGGAATCAGCCGAGCGGTGCGAGGGGGTCCGTCTGTGTGTGTTTGCCTTGGAGAGTGTGTGTGAGGTATTGTGTATCTAAGTGTGTGTGTTGAGGAGGTGAGGCGCTCAGTAGCTGCAGGGTCCTGTATTGATGTCCGCTGCCTCCCCCCGGGGCTCGGCTCTGTGGGATAGTGTGTCAGTAGGACAAAGGCATGGCGCCATCCGTCCTGCTCAACTAGAATTAATTACAAACCAATCGAATCCGCTGCAGCCAATTGGTAAACTAATTGGTAATTTCAGCTGCCCATCTAGTCAAGGATGGGCATCAGGCTGTGGTTGTTTGGTGCTGCTGTTGTAGCCGGAAGCGAGTCTGGTGCAATTGTGTTGTCTGTAGCTGTGCCCGGATGTAGTCAGCCCTTCAGGTTCAGGTTGACCGAACTAGAAGCTTTGTTCTTACAGAATTACTGAAATCACTGAGGGCCGCAATGCTTTCTGGTGATTCAGAGTTCAGTTATTTTATACTGGTGAGAATCAGTGAACAGAAAGAGTATTTGTTTGTTATTGTTTTATTGTTATTTGTTTGTTATCTTGTATATCGTAAAAAGGGTTTAGATCAGGCAACCTGAGGTAATCTTTAACATTTTACATATTGCCAAGTAACAAAAATATAGTAACCAATTTCTAACTTTTCAAAGCTTTCCCATGTTTTGGTTTTAATCTGAGTTTAAACAGATTAAAACCAATTTTTTTTCATAGTTCACCCCCCCCCAAAAAACCCCCAAAAAACAGAGTCAGATTTTTGGATAGAAATTTGATCCTTCGATACTACACTTTTAATTTCCATGTAGACTACACCTGTGCTGGTACTTTGGCTTTTCCTTCCAAGAAGAATCAAGAGTCAGTTTATTTATATAGCGCCAATTTACAACAGGTGTCGTCTCAAGGCACTTCACAGAAAATCAATTAAAATCAAAGATACTTCATAAACAAATCTACTTGAAAAAGTTTCCAATCTAAAGAACCCCAGCAGATTGCATCGAGTCATTGCCTTGCAGCATTCACTCCTCTGGAATCAGCAGACAAAAACAATGGCTTGTGTTGTTTTTGACTTTACAGCAATCCCTCATACTGAGCATGCATGTAGTGACAGTGGAGAGGAAAAACTCCTCTTTAACAGGAAGAAACCTCCAGCAGAACCAGGCTCAGTACAAGCACACAACCGACTGGGGGTTTGAAAAGACAGAAAACTAAAATAGATGCACAGGATACTGAAAAATAAAGAGTTTATATAGCAGTTGTAGAACGCCACTGGAAGCATCTCAGCCCATGTTCTCATCCAAGAAGCTGTCTCAGCTGACAGAACGCCAGACCAGGTGGGGTTACTATGGAGAGAAGAACGGCAAGAGAAAACAAAAGGTTAACAAGGTAGAATTAACGGTAACTAAAGCAGATTGGACAAAGGAAGAAAGTAGCAGAGAAAGAAGTGGTCAGATTGTCCTCCAGCAGTCTAAGCGTATAGCAGCATAACTATAGAAAAACTGAATAACCGGTACACGCATAAATTGATTAAAGCATAAAAGTGAAGGCTTTTAAGTATGTACTGTACCCCCCTCTCCAGTGCTGAAACTGTGCCTTTATTGAAGTTTCACAAATTGGAGAAAGGTTCCACAAATCACAAACCTGGATTTAAATATTCTGCAATCTCTTTAGAACAATCCAGCCCAGGTTTGAAGTGTTTATGTTTTGCAGTTTTTTATCCAGAGAAGATTAAATGTACCGAAGGTAGGGAAATTTGAGCGGAATCGCCCTTTTGCCAACTTCAGCTTCATGCGTTTTCCGGTTTCACCTGTACTGAGCATGCGCATGACTGTTCAATTGTCGGTAAAATGTAATGAGCTATTCGATTGGCCTGTGTGAATTTGATTGACAGACTCATCAGCCAATGGTGGCGCTGTCAGATGAGTCTCAAAACTCATTCAGCGAATTCAGCGAGTTTTACAAATGAGAAACGGGTTTCTAATCCACATTCAGCGATTCGTGTGACCTGTGGATTTAGATTACAAGTGGAAGTAAAAGTTATATTTGTGAAACAAGTCGTTTGCATTTCCGAATTTATACTACAAGTTTGCATAAAAACCATATTTGTGAAACGGAGTGTGAGCATTTGTAAAACACAACATGTGCATTTCTGAATCTGAAATACAACTGTGAACCAGAGCATGTGCACTTGTGGAAAACACTGATCTAATTTGGCCTCTTATTCTTCAACTTTACTCTTCTACTGACATTTGCAATATCTGCAAAGCCTCACCTAAATGTACTCCTTATTTCCTGCATGTACAGTTGTCATTTTCTGTGTTCATGCTCTCAACGCTCATCCTTGTACTTCCATCAAACTCAGCACTTTGTGTTGACCTCTCTCATTCATTTCTCTTATTTTTTCTATAATGCATTCAGCCTAGCCCAGCAGTTTCCCTGCCCTAATCCTAACCAAAACATAATTTATCCCATACATCTAAACTTAAGTAGGAGAGTGCTTTGTTTTTTTGCTCTTTTATTTGCTTTTTTGAGCTGCACTGTTATCATCTCTCTCAAGAACTCTTTTGTAAATAATATTTCAGTAAAATATCTATCCTAGGTTACTGGTGTTGGTAAAATACTTAGCAATGAACTAAGATTTATAAAGGTAGGTCATACATTCTCTCGAAATTGACATTTTATGTCTCCAGTGTTTTGTCATTTACGCGGTTCGACATAAGGAGTTGGTACCAGAGAGAAAATGTCATTGGTAAACATACAGGAAGCCATTTTTTTTAATAGTTGACCTACGTTTCTTTTCCTAGTTGAGACATAAAGTTACAAAGCTCCATTTTCAGTGGGACTCTTTTTAACAAGGTATCATGTTTGACCTCTAAATGTGAGCAATCTATCATTTCCTCATGTTTTATTATTTTTAGGCTTCTTTTGCTGTACGTCTACATGCCTTGATTGGTGTTGATGATATATGAAAGCAATGTTTTATTACAATACCTACTGAGTAGGTCTGTAATGCTTTGATCACTTATACATAGGAACATGAGTTGATGCTGAAATATACTAAACAGTTATTAGTATGAATGATACGCACAGACACACTGTTCTACAGATTTCTTTGTTAAAGATCAAATTAAAACGGTATCCACTAATTTTAGACCAAAACCACCTGAAGCATTTAAAAAAGTCTAGCGTTAAAGTTAGAAATTACACAGAAGCACTTAAAAACAAGTGAAAATAATCTGATCTTTGAAGAAAAGTTTACTTTCTAATATTTTACCAGAGAACTTCCAGACCCTTCTTGGTTGCATCTTGACTTCAGAGTACTGGTCTGGACATGCTTCTGGTGGAACTTTGTCTGCCCGAGCTTCTTGTTGGCGGTGTTGTAGAAGTGATAGGCAGGAAGGTTCAGGTTACGGCCCGTTCTGACATGGTGCAGCGATGGAGAACGCGATAAAGCTACTGGCCCTCCTAAACCCTTCCAGATATTCCCCACAAATTGCCCTATTACCTGGGACTGATGCTCTATTCTTTAAACCCATTCAAGGATAATTTCTTCCCTTCCGCATTTTCGTTCTAAAGGAGCTAAGGACTTAGATTGGTCCTGCATAAAACTCAGTGTCATAAGATTATCTGATCACTTGTGGATGCCCAGTGCCATCCCTGCGAGTTACATGCTGAGTAGAAGTGATCAAAAAGGACATTTGTGTGCGTTTCACTAAGCCGTCAATGAGTCTGGCTCTCTGTTTGGGAGGAAGTGGACAAGGGAAGATGAAAGGCATGTCAAGGTGCCAGGTTCCTGAATGAACATCAATCTCCCTATTAGGCCTAAAATAACCTTCCTATACTGACACTTCCTTTCTGCCTGAGCATGAGAGGGGGAGAGAAACGAAGAGAGGAGTGGGAGGAGAGGGAGGAAAAGGGAAAGTGTGGCAGATGTAAAGTGAACCTAAACGGAAGAAAAATTGGCACTGGACCTCATCTGGACACTTATGTACAGTTTTACTACCTTTTTCAATTAGCCTTTATTTAGATCCAATAAAATTAAACCATTTTTATCAAAGCAAAAGGAGGAGCTGTAGATTGTCCTTATCTGGGCTTTGTTGGTCTAAAAAAGTCAGTTGTTTAAAAGCAAACTTGAAAAACCAATAAAACATATTTCCTCTCAACATTTCTATTTTTGGATGAAAACACATTGAAACAAGATTAGTTAAAAAATATTACCAATGTTTAAAAATAAACTGTATTTTTTTGAAACTGCTAAATCTCAATCTCTGCAAATCCCCAGGCTGTAAATCCTAAAACACGTTCTGGGTGTCTTCAACAATAGAGGCTGCAATCTCCGTTTGAATTGGTCCCCTTGAGGTTTCACCGTCCAAATAGCTTGAGGCATTGGGATAAGAAAAATATTCTTCCAAAATTCACAATAATTTTGTTGTTTCATATTCAGTTTCAAGTTGTACAGGCCCAGATGAGTTTTACACATGAACTTTTTTTCTCTAATCACAATCTGCACAAAACTGATTCACAATTACAACGCCTTCTAAAAACACACAATGTCTCATTGCAAATGTAAAAGTCTGACTAAATAAAAAAAAAGATTACTTCAGATAATTAACTACTTAACAATGTTTACCTGGTTAAAAAGCTTGATTCATGAGCATAAAATAGATATTAATGTAAAGTTGTGCTTCTCTTGGTATACTAAAAAGATATATATGTATATATATAACATAAATACCAGGACTTATCATTGTCTTGTCTTTGTGATGTCTGCTATACATAGATACAACATTAAAATCCAGTCAATTGTTCATTTGGTTTGGTTGTTTTATCTGTTTAACAATAGCTTGTTTTGTAAAACATTCCTTGCTTGTAGTGTTCGATTTTTAGAGATGCAATCACCTTACCTTGAGTCTGTACGGTCATCTTGGCCCAAACGATAGGATGAAAGACACATGAAAGTATGTGCCCCTCATCATGTCAGGTGTAAAAATGGAATAAACACACTCCCGCACACGTGACCACTGCAACTCCCATCATAAACACAGCCGGTCAATGGGAAAAGCAGTATTTCAAGGTAATCCACCAGTTTATTGGCTTAAACAGAATGACCGGTACACGCATAAATTGATTAAAGCATAAAAGTGAAGGCTTTTAAGTATGTAATGTACCCCCTCCCCGAACTTTTCCTTTTAGCACAGACTGTACATTGATTGCCTTACTACTACTTTGCATGGGTTCTGACCTTTTTGTTTCCCATAAGGGAAATAATTTAGTTTACTGATGTAGAAATGTATTTTACATGAGCTGGCTGGCAGTATTACAAAGAATCCCAAAGCGCAGGAGTGGTAATGGGGCTCCGCTAACCATCATTATTACCACTCCTGCGTTTCAGCAAAAGCTTCCTCTTCCTAAAATCTAATTTTCAGTCACTCTTCAAAGGGGAAACTTACTTGAGCAAAACAAATGGTTGTTCTTGTCTTAGAATCTTTTACTCAACCTCACAACTAGAAACAAGAAGATGAAAACTAAGCTAATCACAATTCTCCATATTCACAACTTTACCAGCAAAATAAAATGAGAGCTGGCTGGCAATAAAGTCCCTATAATTAATGCCACCAGAAAAAAAAGTCAGAAAGTTAAGTAGGTTTAATTACATCCCATGCGAGGCGTTTTCAGTTTCACACGAATGAACGTCTGAAATCAAAAGCCTCTGTAAAGTGCAAAACACGGAAATTCAAATTTAGGGTGCGACTTCTCACAGCAAAAGCTAGACCGACACTTTCAACCAATTAAGTTAACCCTGCTGATCTCTGCAGGATAAACAGGAATTGCAAACCACATTAGAAGCACATTCCCTTCTCAGATGCACAGTCTGCACTGTTAGGATCTCCCAGTTAGGCCCATAGAGCAAGATGGATGATCAATGACTTTGCTGAACATCATTTGTTTAATTTGATTTGTAGGGATTTTCTCCCCTTCAGCAATGGAAATGGTGGACGGCTGAGAGAGGAAAAACTGTGGTGGGAGTCTGCTGAAACATCGGTTCAATATGGACATTTTTCTGAAACCTGACACTACAGGAAATAGATATTGATCAAGATGACCATATACTCACTCTGTGGCTGCAAAGTAAGACCTACCAAGGAGTTGTGTAGAGATGACACCTCGGCTTAGAAAAGACAGATACGCAATAATCTGTAAAACAGTGAAGACTTCTTCATTCAGCATATATTTGCTTGCTTATACTGCCCATGTAAAGCTATAAGACTCTTTTTACAGAGTGTGCCTAACACATTGTTTAGTTCAGCTATGCCACAGGTACCATGACTAACTCAACAATGCATCAGCTATGATAACTCTGATATGGCATTATGCCTCATGAACAAGGGTAAAAAGTAGTTCCCGGGGATGGGGTGTGAGGGTGTGTGTGTGTGTGAGTGTGTGTGTGTGGGGGGGGGGGGGGGCTCACAGTAGCACTTTGAATGTGCTTTCTGTTTTATTATGTTTAGCTTGAGAACTGGTTCTTCTTCCATGTGTGTTTCTTTGGGACAGTAAACCTTTCACAGAGACGTTTAATAGCGAACACATTAAATTAGTGGTATGAACGACCTTGCACAAAAAATGGACTTCTACAAAAAAAATCTGAATTGATTATCAAGACCTATTGTTTAAAGTAGCCTATATTTCTTAATTGTTTGGTGGATTTTTGAACACGCCCTTCTGTTTCTATGTCGATAAAAATAAAACGTACTAATTTATTTTAAAGTTGTCTGATGAACCTCAGCTATTTTGAAGCTAAACGCACCTAACATGAAAGTCTGACAAGTGGGAGGTGCAGGCAGGGAGGAAACATTTGAATTGTTCTTGCTCATTGTTTATTGGTGTGGAGTGTATGCATTTATAAATGTGTATCCTGTGTGTATACTGTATTTGTATAAATATATATTCTAGTATATGTGTGTATGTCTTTAAATACCTGGATATTTTGGTATGTGTCATTATTAAGATAATTAACCGAGGAGCATTGAAAACATTTTTTTTCAGACCAGGAGGCTGAAGATATTCATCTTTACTTGAGGAAATATTTAATTTAAAAGATTTACACTTGAACACGGTCAGAAACACAAAATCAACTTAGGACAGATGAATAGGGTTCTTATTCCTTTTTGGGTTGAGGCTTGAAAACATGGCTCCTTGTGAAAGCTGAGAACTTTACACTCTGTTTTTAGAGCATAAAGTGTCAACAAAAACTCAGGGAATCAGGGTTCCCTGTGACATTTAAGTTTGGAGAGTTTGTCCTCAACATCTTTGTTGAACTATTGGAAATATGCACAGCTGTGCTTGTGTTATTTCAAATCATGATCAAACATCTAAGCGTGTGCCTGCTCCTGTTTGATTATGGCCACTTGAAAAACTCAGCTTTGATGAAATGTCTTCAGGGGTCAAATGGTGTAACATAATCATAACAATCAGACGCTTAAAATGAGGAACAACAAGATCTAGTGCAGGGAGAGAGGTGGGGCTGTTTGCTAAGACTTGCACTGACACACCTTAAGGAACATGCAGTACTTCTGATATGGCTGGTGAAAGCATTCATATCCTCAAATATTTCTACATTAGGTCAAATCAAAACAGTTACACCAACACAAATAACTAAATATACGATAGCAGGAAAGGAGTAAAAGGTATTTAATACTAAACATTACAAATAAACAAATAAAAACACCCCACCTTAAACACTGATTCTATATATATATATATATATATATATATATATATATATATATATATATATATATATATATATATATATATATATATATATATATATATATATATATATATATATATATATATATATATATATATATATATATATATATATATATATATATATATATATATATATATATATATATATATATATATATATATATATATA
>JAVLVB010000173.1:128759-143311 GCA_032876305.1 Orestias chungarensis | reverse complement strand
CCCGCACAAAGTCTTCGCTGCCTTTTCCTCATCAGTTGCCCTCGTCTTATACTTCTTGCCCGCTTGACAAACTCTTGGTCCTTCTTGCAAATTTACAAATTGCCAATGTATCCCATCAAGAGCGATAACTGATAGTTATGACGCAAATAATAAAATTTCATTTTTTTTCTTATTCAGTAAGACTTATATTTCCTCTTAGAATAACAAAACAAAATACTCTTTATATTTCATAAGATATGGTAAAATCATATGTTAAAAGTTCTTAGCTTTTAATGATAGATTCAGTAATTACTGATGTATTCTGGCGATCATATTGGAACCTTTTTTTTATTTATTTACTTTGGAAAATATTTGGTTTCACTGCGGGCAGAGATGATATTAGCCTTGGCAGGTTGCAGCAGCACGAGAGGGCCTATCCCTTACAGTTTGTGTTTGAGAAGGACCTCTCGACATGGCCCAATCTAAAACTGCCTGACATCCAACATAACCATGGCTGACACATCATAGCTGATAACGCATGAGAGCCCAGTCAGAACTAATCTGTGTTTTCGGTTTGCCCTCATTCATTCACAAACACACAACAGAAACGCCAGGCTACCATCTGTACTGGCTAACACCGCGCCGATAAATATTTAACCTATAACATACATACCGAAACTAAGATGGAAAGGCGTGTTGGTAGAGACCCCAGCAATCATTCATGTGGTTACATGGGCAGGTTCTCCATCTGAAGGAGAGGCACCAAGGACAGTAACTGAAAAATGTATGGTTTACTTTGTGCTGGATGCTCTTACATGCGGTTGGGCGGCAGGTGCATTTCTACAGGCCAGAGGCAATTTTTCTATAACCAAGTATCTCTGTGTTGGAACGCCAACCAACAAAAACAGCAGAGTGTTGACTTCTCACCTCAGGCTAGTGGTTTCTTGGCCACAGGTTTGACAGTGCTATGGAGGAGCCTGTTGTTGCCAGAAGTTTAAAGATGAAAAAGTCTATAGACAGAAAGCAAATGACTGATGAGTGCATTGGCATCATCGGCAGAGAAGCAAATGCCACACTGACAAGTTTGAAAAAAAGGTTATGGAAAAGTCAACTAAAATCTGTTGACTGAGACATTAGGCTACAAGAGGCCATAGAAAGCCCATTCATGGTAAGGGACATTTTAAAACATCTCACTGTCTTTACCATGGAACATTATTTTCCCAGAATTACTGAGATTAATTTGTACGTTTACAATGAAGTGCATTGTCCTGTGATCAGATATGCAGTGAAAAGACTCATGGTACTTTGGAGAAGCTCAGATAGAGGAAAATCTGGTGTTTTGACGAAGTCATGAGGACAAATCTTTGCAGTTTAATAATGGCCATGCAAGCCTTCAAAGGACTGAAGTAGACCTGGAAAAGCATTTGATTCTTGTCTCTTTTTAAGGGAGGAACACATAATATTGTATTATTTTGCGTGTTTTAAACCCAGACTAGAAACATGACTAGGACTAAAAAACAAACAGCAACAAACTGACTGATTAAACACGAAGCCTTCTACACACAGAAAGTCTTCCCAGCAAGATTGGAAAGATAATTTCAGTATAGCTCTCATTAAATAATGGGCAACTGTCTATGGTTGCTTTTGAAGTAGATTATCAAATCAAAATCAAATCTGGACAATATCATATGAAGAGATCACCCTTTTTTGCATGTAATTTCAATTAGCCCTTAATGTGAGCTACTGATGGTTTAGTTATTGTTTGACACTTTACAGGTTCTTATTAATGTTTATGATCGGTCAGGCAACAAAAATAAGACTAAAGAAGTAACTGGAATGGTGTTGAGGATGATTCATCAATGTGTTTGAAGCTATGACACTGTTTTTGTCCACCTTTCATATAATGGTGGAGTATACAAAAGCCCCTTTAAACGCTGGGGAAGTTAAACATGTGAAGGACAAGATTAATTAAAAAATAAAAGGTTACCACTTGAACCAGAATAAAATGGATGTAGTTTAATTTATTAATGTGATTGAAGGAGAAAGATCTAAACTGATCTGACACATTTCTTACTTTTAGTTTCTTTTCTTGTTTATGGCGTGTTCAGAAGCAACTTTTTAAACCAAGTTTCTTTTATACAGTCACATGAAATATCTTATTTTTCAAAAAACGTCATTATAAGTTTTATTAACATTGTTAACAGACAGAATTTACACAACCCATTTGGAGAATTTATTGCCAAGTACCCCAGCTGGTTTTAGAGAAGTGCCTGCACCCATTCCCGCTGTAAGGACCATTCAGCCTGCAGCGAATATCCACTGGGATATTTATGTTTATCGAGCTCAGGCTGGGATATTCACACTTCTACTGGCTTCAGTCAAGCACACAGGTGTGCTAAAGGCCTGTGTGCAGGGCTGATGCATTTCAGCAAACCTCTTTCGGAGCAACATGGAGCTCAGGCAGCTCTCAGTGACTGAGGTCTGACAGATATCTGTCTTATCTGACTGAAATTAGCCTTGTCATTTTACACATAGGGAACGGTCTCATAGGCACTTTTCTGCAATAAAAATAAACATGTTTATTCGTACTGATTATGTGACAATGCTTTATTATGACCATTCTGTCTCGTCAGAGCATTATGACCCACCTTTACAGCTATTAACACATGCAAACGCTTTACACCAAAAAAAATTTTTTTAACCTATTTTAGTAGTTTCTGTGGATTTGTAGTAGTAGTAGTAGAAACTAGAGGCATGTGGCTTTAGCCTTGATAGGCACAATTATTTAGACTATTAATATTGTCCAAGCCATCTAAGGAGACACATACACACACAGAGTTTTGACTCTGCCAGGCAGAAGAATCCCAGTCACTAATGTGTTTCAGTCAACCAACGGGCCAGGAGACAGTGACCAGTGGAGCAGATAATCACATCAACCGAGTGAGACCTGCACTTCCTGGCGATGCCTCTAATGCTGCTGCTGCGGGTCATCTAGAAGATGAATTTAAAAAAAAGGGACTTCTGAACACCTTTGGATCTCTGCATGATCTAAATTTTGATATCTACAATATATTTTTATTCCATAAATGATTATGCAATTTTTTGATTTGTTTTTTTAACATATAAAGTTAAACTCAAAATATTTCACAACCTTGGCAGGTGAATATTTTAATTTTTCTTCATTCAACCAGGTGGTAGATATTTTTATGAAAGCACGTCTGAAAAAGTATTCATTCCATTCTTAATCAGTGGAAAAATTATGTTTCAGCATTAGAGCAGTGAATTGCTTCTTAACATCTCTAAAGTACTTTTTTTATTGTGTGATAAATGTCTTTTCCAGAACATTCATTTGCTGTCCCTGAGAGATGATCTCAGCATTAATTATCAGAGATAAATCCTTGGCTGTTTATAAATCAAATCTTTTTTTAAATAGAGATTTTCTGATCGTGACCGTAAATCTAGATGTTTGTCATGTGAAGTTATCATCTCCTGTGAGTGAGTTTGTTTAGTTTTTGTATTATTTTGCAGATAAAACATTACATTGCTTCCTCTGTAGGGATAATAAATATTAAGCTTTTGTTAATGATGTTGTTTCCTTTCAACATTTATGTCTTGGTTGTTTGATACAGTTACAAGATGTATTTGGATTAACTTCCCTATTTTAATAATTGATATTTAAAAGTTTTGGGAGTAAAGGTAACATAACACAATATGTGATTTTATTATTTTAATATTAAGGGAATTCATTTTATATTCTCTTTATCATCTTATAACATTTAAAACATTAGCACATATGACATGCTGTATTGAGGATGAACTTCGTTTTTCATTACTCATAAAATAAATATACGTACACATAGTATTAATATAAGTCATATATGTTAAAATATGCAATACTTACATAGGGGTAACAACGTAAACAGCTGCTGATAATGTAATTGCTGAAAGATAAAAACAGGGAATCTTGTTGCTTGAAATCTCAAACTTTATTATTCTATGTCATTTAATCCCCTTTACATCAGATTTGCGTAATCATTATCAATGTTTGTGTGACAACACAGACATTTATAATTGTTTTATTTTAATGTGTTTTCTATACTTGAACTGACCTGGAGGATGGTCTCTGTACCCTTGTGATTGTGGAGAACATATTTAAATGAGTATTTAACTACATTCAAGCGGTCAGGATGACAAACAACCCACAACATTTATGCGTATAAAAAGGAGACGGCTAACCACAAATCAGAGCAACCCGAACATTTATCTTCAATAGAACTAAATGGAATAAGCGAGACAATGAATGTCACCCACCATCTTGCTGATTAAAATGATCCTGAAGACACAGGAGTGGGAGGCAAGACAAAGAGAGACATAAATAGGACAGAGGGAACCGGATGTATAGTAAAATACGGAGAGCAACAAAAGCCTGACAGTGAAATATTGTTGCAGGAGACGGGACGGATGGAGAGGATAAAATGAGAAAAGTGGGTAAAGTGCAACAGAAAGCTCGGAGGATCAAATCTTGTTAACACTGTGGCATGACCTTGGCCAGCAGCTGACTCCAGAGATCATCTTTAGGTCACATTCACTGAGCCACTCTGTTTAATTGACATTAGCCACAGCTGCATAGTCAGGACCCAGCGACAACTCACACCCGCATTGCCTCTGCTGCGGCCATGCGACAAAGAGTTTTCACCATTTTTTCAGAAACTCACATGCTATTCAACTTTTGAAAGAATGTCAGAATATTATGCAGCTAATCTGCCAAATAAATTAACAACGGAAAAAATTACTCATGTCTTAGTCTGTAAAACAGATTATAGAGAATACATGAATAAGGAGCTATAATGCTTCCTTTCTCTTGCATGTAAAATGAATCAGCTGAACATCAGTTGTGGTTCTGAAAAAAATGGCACCAGAGCTCTGTACTGTAAATTTACATCAATCTGTAACCTAAGTGAGATTGAGTTTTACAATTATTTAACTTGTGTTTGATCAGTTTTTGTATCCGATATTTAAAACATCTCAATCCCCTAAAATGTGGAAGCAGCCTTGAATGAAATCAAAATCTGGTATTGGGCTCAACGGTATTTAATGTTTAGAATAAAAAAAAAAAAAAAAGCAAAACAAAAGTAAATGACATCACAAACTGTCCATGTTGCAGGAAATGACATCAGAAAAGCCCCTGACCTTCGAAGGTTCATCCGATTCCCACGTCTAGGTTTAGTCATCATTTATGACTTGGTCAGTACAGCTGTACTCTGTGTAATGTTTCAGTGCAAGAATAACAACACGTGTGTCAGAAGAACACAGAGCCAAAGCCCGATAGTTTGGGAAGGAGTTTGTTATTGACGGCCTCCGTCTGAGTCAGGCTCCATGACGGACCCCAGTGTCTCTTTGCAGTTTGCATGTCTGGAGGCCGAACTCTCTTTGATGACCGCCAGATTTATAGGGACGCTTCACTTATCGCACCTATGAGGGCAGCCAAACAGGGTGGGAGAACAAGGTCTGGTAGAAATTATGCCTTGTCAGGCTGTTGGGAAAGCTTTACATTCAAAAGGGGAAGGATCCGATGAACAAAGTAATTCATCTTACGTTTATTCTGCTTGGAGGAAAAAGAAACGTCTCGCTGCGTCTGGGCTGAAAATAAAGCATAAAGTCCAGAGAAACATGACAGCTAAGGGAAACGTAATTTGTACACATTTAATTAACTATGATAAAACATATGTGCTCTAAAATAAATACATTCTTACGAAATAAACGCAACAAACATTGAAAGCATGAAACTCAAATAAGTCACGACTGGTTTTCTGATTTGTTTTTCAAAGCAGTCATTTTGAAGCCAGGAAGAAAAAAAGGTTTTAAGTGGAAGAACTGAAATGGATCTCTATCTGCTTACAATGAACAACAAATAATAATACATAATGCAGTGAGGACTGTTGCTACAAACATGCACGACAAAAGGAAACGCTTTGTTAAACTAAACTGATACTGAGGACACAAAAACTTGTTTTTACATTTTGCTCCAGACTTAGACATCATTAAACATTTTGAATTCAAGTGAAGAGACAACTCAGACACAAAGGAAAGATAATTTACACAGTTCCACAGCTACTTGGGGAACCGTTCAGGCAGTCGTTTATTAGCATAATGTTCATCAGTTCATTAAAATACTTGCTAATGTGTTTAGATTGTGTTAATAAAAAATAAATGTAAAGAGGACTTTTAATTTGTGATAGTACATCAGCCAACTTTGTGCTCCACATATATGTTGCATTTACTTAGAGCCAAAAACACATGTTGTTGGAAACTTAATGGAGCTGTATGGTTTTTCCATGTTTAACGATCTCAGTAGGAAAAAAATAAAGACACCTTCATTATAGAAGTAGAACCCCTTTGAAAAAGACATGGAGCAATTAAGTGAAGAAATGTGAGACTTAAACAATCACTTCATGGTTTTCCACTACGTATTGCATACATAGGCTATTTTGGTCACATTGTTGGGAGGAACAACTTGGCACATGCCTGTACATGTCAGAGTAACACTGCTACTCAGAACCAAAGGAGAATAATCAAGTTCTATTTTTTATTCTGTCAAAATATAATTTCTTTTTTCCTACAGAAAAGCTTGAGTCCTGACAGAATGCATTTAAATCCCAGTACAGGGATCCAGTTTCTCAGGACACAAAGCTGAAGTTCTCAAGTAACGTTTCTCCTAGTGTTCTTCTCCTAGCTGGACGAATTAGCAGGTAGCTTTTAATTACTTGAGCTTAGATTTGCAGCTACAGAAAGTTTCACCTTCATGTTTGCTCCGATTTCTCATTCATTGTCACAAATATATTGAAAAAATGTCTCAAATTTAAAAAGAATTGTTATTTCCATCTCCATCAACACTGAAGTCTTTTCACTAGAATGAGCAGCTCTTCTTAATCAACGCGCTAAGGTTGTTTGACAAATGTTAGTCGTATATGCCTCACCTCTGACCCTCCAGTTGCTCCTCACTAAAGCCCTCTCTGCTACCCAATCTCAAATGCCTTTCCAGCCCCACTCTAATTCATTACTTCCCCTTCCACTGCCCTGCCAGGGTCACAGTAAAGACATTCAACCCGCTGGACGTAGCTATGACCAAGGCCTGCGTTTGATCTTCAGAGTAACTCTCTGATATCTAAAGTCTCTGTGAAGGCAGCACTACGCTTTATGTCTTTACAATATCTGTATTTGTGCTAAAACAAACAAAAAAAGACTTTCACAAATGATGTTTTGTTCCACTTTTCTGTTGGAAGCAGTGGGCAGTATTACTGCAGTGATAAAAGTAGGAGAACAATAGCTTCAGCGGAGATGAGTGTGTGAGTTATGGTGTCACAGGGAGGACCCTAGTCTATTAAGGAGTAGTGGAGAGTTTGATTGAGGTCTTGGGAGAATGAACTTGAATAAAGATGACAGACTGAAACAGTTTAAGAAATTAATTTTGCAAGAATCAAAAAAACAACAACAGGACTAGTATGAAAACTGACTTAGATTCCCACATTGAGAAATATATGCATCTCTGTCTCGTTCAAGTAGGTGATGTTATCTGAGGTAAATGTTCGCTGGCTCAAAGCAAGGTCAGTTCGTTACGTCTCATTTATTGGTATTTAAAATGATTTGCAAATGCAGCCCGCGCATACATAGTCATTAAACACAGGTGTCTCGGATAACTGCCATAGTTCACAGATTGCGAGTGAAAAATAGGGTTGGTTTAACATTCACTCGTTCGTGCAGACGTGACATAATAAGCAATGAAATCGGCACTAATTTGACAGTTAATTTTCTAATGAATACTCTCATGCGTCTCATGTCTGCTGTGCACATTTTTACTCCTATGCCGCCATTGGCTGCTCTGTATTGTCTTGGGTTTGTTCTGAACACCCCTGGTGATGTAATAGTTTTGGCCTCATCTGAGGAGAGCAAAATATATATTCACTGTTACTCTATCGGATTAATTTTTATTCTGAATTGAGCGTTAGTTCGTTTGTCTGCATCATTGAGCATTCATTTTGAAAAAAACAAAAACAATAAATGAATAAAGGCTAACTATTTGAAATTATTGTCAAAAAATGCTGTGGAAATATTTAAAGAAAAGTCTAAAGCAGCAGAACGCCTTAGAGTATTTATTAGTTGTTGTTTTCAAACCTTGATACAAACCAACTGAAGTAAACATGATTTACAAGAAGCTAACAAATTATAATGTTTTTTTTATTAAAGAACATCATTTAAAATCCTAAACATCCACTTGATGATACTGTTGTATAACAGCAGTGTCCTTAGTCAGAGTTTTTTCATATTTGTGTAGAACTGACCGCTACAGGAGATACTTTCTGTCCACAGCGATCAGCATCTACAACAACTCTAAAGAAAAGTAGATATAAGAGTAACATTACATTTCCAACAGGTATAAATGAAGTACTTTTGACTAAAATTCAATTTGAATGTGCAGCTGTCACTCCAGCCTAAAGTGATCTGTAGACATTTATGTACCGGATTTTGTAATTATTTTTCAGTAATTAACCACCTCCATCTATTTCCAACATTGTGATGCTGTCACCTCCTTGTTTCAATGTGGAGATGGTGCGTTTTGGGGCACATGTGCATTTGACGCTCTCCTTCTGAACAACAGTTTTTTGTTTGTCTGCGTTTTTACTCTCATCTTATCAGAAAATCTTCCACATAGGTTGTATGTTCCCTACATGACTTACATTTACCGGAAAACATGTCTTTTTATGGCTTGCTTCTTTCTATATTTTTAGAAACGTTTAATTTGTGACTGCTTGACTAACCATTGCGTTTTAAGTGGAATTTTTATTTTTATACATCAGCCGTGGATTTCCATAGCTACATATTCCCATATGTGGGAAAAACATGGGCGATGTTGTTATCTAGGTCTGTCTGTCCATCTATATATAAAAAGTCTTATTGTACATAAATTATGAACATCGGTTCTATATGAGCTGCATTTCATGAGTCATTTAAGCCTCATGGTGTCAACATGGAGCAAAAAAATATCATTTATTATCTCAAAATCATCAGATATCTTATATCTCATGAAACATATAGCTTTAGAGGAAACACATATCACATATCAGTGTGAAAATGCAGACAGATTTGACCCTGTACAATAGAAATAGGTTCTGGTATGTATAAAGGTGCTGCTACTGTGTACCAACACACTTATATCACTGTTTGCAGGTAAATGGAACCTTTAAAGGAATTAACCTTTTAAAATTATTGAATTTAATGAAATTTCTGTCTTAATGGTCACTCAGTGATTGTTTCTTCAATAAAAAAAAGCCTCTATATATAGAAAAGAGCAATTCCTGCTGATAAAAAGTGCACACAAACTCTTCAGAAACATATAAGCATAATAAAAATTCATAGCCTTTTAGGGGTGCTGCCAAACTTTGGTTTGTGTTTGCAGTAATGCATCTACTTGATGCTTGACATCATTTTTCAGGTTGAATAAAACGTAATGCATAAAACAGATATCTATAATATCCCTTCCAAAGTCAAATAGCTCTGCAGTGAAAATTATTGGCAAAATTCAAAGAGCCCAGGTTAATGACTGCTGCTCCCATTATATCACATAAAGTTTCATAGTTTCAATAAAGTTGTCCACCATTACTGTGCATTGGCTGCCCCCGTTTTGGGAAATCTCATCCTCGTCATCCTCGTCACCTCCCTTTAAAGTAGCTGTTGCTTACTCTATCCTCATACACAATTCCTCATGTGGTATTTCATTCAGGCGCCTGCCAGAAGCCCTCGCTGTGCCTTCCATAACTCTTACCTCCATGAAAGATTTTTAATTAAAATGAAGACAGCTGGCTGAACTGTGTAAATGTCACAAATAGTTTTTGCCACCAAAGGAGCCTATCACGCCGCCCGGACATCAGATTGCAGGCAATTCCAGCTTTTTTGAAGAACTTGTTAATCACATCTTCTGCTTAATTCAATTATCAACAGCTGCAGATTGATGCATCCAAAGACAGCGAGCTGGGGAGAAACTGAGAATTCAATTGCTTTCCCTCGACTTATGGGTTGTCATATGTCCCCCTCTCTGTATTATATATTGATATGATGGTGACCCCATGCATTTACTGTATTGGATTTTTTTATTACTCACCTTTGAGCTTGCGCAAAAAATTAGGCAGTGACCCATACAACTGAAAATAAGTGACCCATTGTGCCTTTATGAATATATGTGTAATACAAATATGTTTTTGCCTGAGTGACAGTAGGTTTGTCTTGTCAAGACGGTGTGTTTGCTAGGGGTCAGAGGGCCACAGGGGCTCCGTGCATTGGTTTGATGTAGCTCAAACATGGGAGAGGTTGACTGCCAGGGTTGAGTGTGGGAGCTGGAGAGTTGGGAGGTCATGTTCATAAATTGTTACCAGTGAGCCGAGGCTTAATTGAAAAAGCTGGAGACGGAAGAGACCCTTGATCTGCAGCCCAAGACCCCTCCTTTCTGACCTCTATGTCTTCAGTCATTCAAGTGTTTGTGTCTTCGTTAGTCCCCTCACAAATGTATTGATGTTATACTATGGTTTCACATAGATGGTTGTTTAATACTGTTTAATATTTTTTTTCATAAAGTTCAATAAAATTATTTAACACAGCACCAATTCAAAAATAATGTTATCTTCATCCATTTAACGAGTCTTCAAGTTGGTAATAAAAATCTGCTAAATGTAGTTTGTTACTGTGAACACTAACTTATGTGTGCCGCTTCAGAAAAATATAACACCAGACTAAAGTTTGCCAGAAAAAAAAACACTTTCACTAAAACACCAAAAATAGCATTGTAGAAAATAAGCCTCCACCAATCTAATTATCTTCCAATCAGAAGGATAATTAGATTGTAGGATGGTGCAGTTATTGTTTAACTAAGAGGAAGTACATAAAATTTATTTTTCTGCAATTCTATATAAGATCTTAATCAAGTTAATTATTTATACCATTTGAAGAGAAACTGAAATGTAACAGAATGTAAATATGCCAAATATAACAAAAAGACAATTCACTGACTGAGTTATGGAATTGGGAGCATTATGATTTGGACGAGGAGATCACTACAATAAAGGATCCAAGGAAGGCTCACATCCAGAAAAGGATTGGTGTTTTCTGAATCAGAACCATGAAAATATGTATAGAACGGCTCTTCCAGTATCATAACGTCGCAAAATACACAAAATCAGCAAAAGAAATGGCGAATAATGCAATTACATTCTGATTATCAAGAGGCTCAGCAAGTTTCTGGACTTCAGTGTTAATTGAGAGAGCTTTTTTAAAAAGCAAGCCAAATTTGTCCTTGAGTTTACACGTGTTCTTACAATTGACACCAACATCTATTTTAAGTGTGACATAATGCTGAGTTTTGTGTGACTCTGCAAGCAAATGAAACTGCTATGACATTTAAAAACAGCAGGTGAATAAATATTTCCACCTAGAGGTTGACTTGATATGAAGCGTTCAACACTATTTTATTCCTTTTGTCTCATCCTTACCTCCAAGAACTCCGGCCAAATACGTTGGCCTTTCTGATATTCATCCGACGCTATCCGTCCTTCAGCTGCTGCTTGAGATAACCCCAGTCCTGTGTTGACAAAGCAACGGCTCATTTATTAAGCAGAGCTTCCAGCTTCCCATCCCCTATGGACGCTAAAATCTCTCCACCAAACAAAGCAATCATGAGCATGAATAGGTGTCTGCTGTGAAACCTGATCTAACGTTTCTGTACATTCTACACAGGTGATACATAGTGGCCGTGCTTTGAAGACGACCTGTTAGCAGACTGGGTATTTGGCAAGAAAGATGGGAAATCTGTCATTTCACACTAGGAAGAAATCTATCCCTAGTATCCATTGTTCTGAATTATAGGCGGGATTTGCTTTAACATATCATTTTGACACGCTAAGCTTTATGACACGAACAGTTTTACTGCCGCAGTACACTGAAGAAAGGAAAGTTCATCTAATGTTACCGACTGAGTCCAAAAAATAAGTTGATAAAGTGTTATTTTAATCCACATTTCTGCTTCTTCTGCAGATTACAAGTTTGTTTGTCTTTTAACTGTTCCCAGATAAATTACACACATTCCCTTGAATTTAAACGTATTTTAGGACATATTTTTACTTTGTACATTGATCACACGTTCACATTGTTTAACGCCATTATGAATAACTTTGCAACAGTTGACTTGTTTATTTTTGTCAAACCAGTCAACAATCCGGTTGGCATTTACAGTGCATTGCTAAATTTATTGTACTTTTAAAGTTTTTTCTCATTTTGTCTCCATACAACTGCAATCTTCAGCACGTTTCTTTGCTATTTCATTTGAACAAAAATTCCTCCGTGGTTTTACAACATTAGTTACAAGCAAAACTCTGAACAGCTAAGCCTGTGCAGATTTTCGTTTCACAAGGGCATGATTAATTTCCAAATATTTCAGGGTTAACAATCATTGATTAAGACCAATTGATTTTGATTTTGATTGGCCCTGATCAGATTTTCGTTGGCATCTTCAAACCATGTAGGGATGGTAGTAAGGATGGTGTCAGGCAAGTGCATAAACACAATTACACGTTGGTGTAAACTGGCCTGATTGAAAAGTTGGGAAGTTGTTATTACTGTTGCCTTGGGGCAAAACATCTTAGCTTCAAAGCCTAGCCCGTAGTTTTTTGCTATTAAGCTTGGATGTTCTCCCTATGCATTTATGGGTTCTTTCCTGGTACCACATTTTCCTCCAACACTTCACACTACACCTCAAGAACATGAAAACTAGGCCAGTTGAATAATTAAAGTCTAAATGCTTTTAGGTACGATTGCACAAGCACTTTTGTCGGTCATATGTGTCTCTGTTATGCCCTGTGAGGGGCCGGTGACCTGGTATACCTTCAGTCTCACCAAATTACCGCTAAACATGGGGAACAGCACCTGCCACCCCCCCTTACCCTGTATGTATATTGTCCATCATAACATGCAAATAAAAATTAGGCCTAGACTTGACTGCAGAAGGAACAAAAAAGAAAAACTCACTTGTGCTTTTGAGGCCCTGCTTGCACCTGCCTGGTAAAGGCTTATTTGAGATCTAAGCATGAACCAGAGGAAAAGATTAAGATCTATGTTTTTCTTTTTCTTTTCCTTCAAACACAAGTGCAACAGACCGATATAGAAATGTAGCACAGTAGCCCATATCCTCCAAACCACTACCGTTTTCTTTCATGACTGATTGATTTAAGGATAAATGCAAATCTTAAATATAAACATACCCCTATGCGAATTCCCTGTAACCAAAAATGTATAATACTTGAAAAGCAAAATGACAGTATCACAAAGAACAAAAATATGCTCGTCAGGTTTTACAGTTGGGTGGTCAAACACAAAAAATAGCTTGCTGATAACAGTAGGGATCATTTAAATGTCAATGGTATTACACATGCATTGTTGGTCGAGTTTTAGCAAATCTTACTTCTTCAAATGAACCTTTTAAACCCCTGTAGCTATTTCCATAAAACATGTTTGTTAAGGAAGAGGTTCCCTTGTTCATAATTGGGAGGGTTTTAACACTTTTCAACTATATAATCTCTAATCTTTGTCTTTGTCAGTGTATCAGCCATCTGCCCTAGACCACATCACACCATGCGGGGGGAGGAACCCAGGATTGTTTTATGAGTCAGAGGTGTAAAGCTCACCCCCTCCCTGTGCCAAGATTCTTGTGTGCTGTGTCTTCATCCAGTGTCCACCTGAGGTCCCAGGACAGCAGTTATGGAGGGCAGTTGCTCAGCTCTGGTCTGCTGGCTGCCTCTTCGTTACGGCGCAACAGAAACAATCCCATTAAGTGGTGGATCGCCTTTCACACAGATTACTGAGCATCTGGCACTCCTGGCCACTGGCACACCGTTGGAAGTCACATATTTAAAACAATAAATTTCACAGAGTTTAGACAATGAAGCTTGGTGAGAGATGCAGATAATCACCTGATTTAGACTCACTTTGAAAAGCTGAAAAAAACATTACAAATTGATGTTGAGAAAAAGCGCCTCGGTAATTTAATTTCCTTAAAAATTAAATTAATTAATTTAAGAAAAAGTGAGGTCGCTTTTTTCCCTATCTCTTAGATTTAACAGTTTATCAGTGTCATCTTCAGGCTTTATAAGAAAAGGATTTCATTCCAATTATACAATTAATTTGTTTAAAAAAGTAAAATTTGTGTAACGTTCAGAAAAAAACAGTAATACAATTCCCTAAACATACTTATTAATTAAAAAAAACTATTATTATTTAAGTAGCATTGGAGCAAAAACTACAATAGACAACTGTCAGATAACAAAGAAGTTTTAATTCATTAGCACAAAAATTGTTTAGATAAAAATATCCCTCTCCTTAATATTTAACATATTTTGTCTGATTTTGATGTTTCAACTTGTTTCCTAAATCTAAAACATGTTTAGATCATA
Source organism: Orestias chungarensis (assembly GCA_032876305.1). NCBI lineage: Eukaryota > Metazoa > Chordata > Actinopteri > Cyprinodontiformes > Cyprinodontidae > Orestias > Orestias chungarensis. Next base: position 128,843 of record JAVLVB010000173.1, on the reverse strand, counting down.
AAGAGCGCATTTTCCCCCCATATGACTTAAAGGAGTGTGTCGTTATGATGGTGGTGACTTGCTTTAAAAATGGGGGGGGGGGGG
>JAVLVB010000173.1:104824-128659 GCA_032876305.1 Orestias chungarensis | reverse complement strand
ACTTGAGAATGAAGAGGGAAGAATAGGTGACTAAAAAAGAGTAAAAAGAGGAAAGTATTTATGAGTGAAGACAAATGAGAGAGATTTACTTGTATATCCAGGAAGAGGTAAAAAAAACAAACCTAAGTGGTTAACGTTTAATACTAGGGATGCAGCGATAACACTTTTTTCCAAAATGAGTAGTGTACTACCACTTGAATTTGAGTACTCACCAATACCGAGTACTTGTGCTTGAACAACATTCCCTATTATGTGCAAACATACAGTACAAACACAAATGTAACAAAATTCTCAAACACTGAAATGCTTTTTCGCGGTACTGAGGCCAGTGACTCAGTGTCGTGGTTTTTGGGCCGCCAGGTTTGCGGGCGCGGAAGTGTCTGGAGGAGCAATTGTTGTGGGCGTGTGTGTGTGAATCTCAGGCGCGGTCGTTCATGGGTTCCTCAGGTGCGCACTCAATTCTGTGTCTGCGCTCGTGGCTCTGCTGAATTTAGTGAGTCTGAGAGTATGCTTCAACTTTGTGTATTTGGAAGGAATTATTTAATTGGATGAAAAAGGCCAGTCTTTGATTAGCCTGGAGCGGCTCATTTGCATACAGTGTAGAGTTGGGGGGGGACAAGGAGCCGAGCCCGAGCGGGCGGTTTGTTGGAGTTTAGCGCGTATCCAGGCACCTTTGAGCGCGCGCGCTTACCTGCTATTTGTGCGCACACGCTTGCGGTTGTTCCTCCCTCAGGTGGCTCTGTGTCCGACGACCTGGTGGAACAGAGATCACGCCATAAGGCCCACCCGGGCCCAATAGTAGCGCCACGGGTGGTATCGGTGGCAATTTTATGAGTACGAGTAGAGTACTTATGCCCGGTATCGGACCGATACACGATACCAGTGTCGGTCTCGGTGCATCCCTATTTAGTAGCTTTGACACCAACATTGTAATGATCCAAACCTGATTTCCTTATAATCACCTAAACGAATTTTCCACCATGGCACTAAAATTCCTATCCCTCTCTTTCCTAGATTATTCCGGACAATTTTCCAGACAGTTTTCAGACAAGTTTCAGGATGCAACTCACAAACCCCTGGACATAACCATTCAGTATAAAAAATGATTTAAATGAAAATGCGTCATGTAAAAGCCCAAATCGGAATGTTCTGATCTAATTCAGCTTGGTTTTAAATCTGCTAGATTGATAGGGTTTATTTTTCCTAAAAGGATGGTTCAAAGAGATAGAGCACCCATTGTTATATATCTCCACAGTGAATTATTTTGTTTAACATGTGGTTAAGAAATGTCTATCACTCATGTAGGGTTTGGTCACACTTTGTCACTTGTTTGGATCTAACATCGACTCTGCATTCAGGTACGAAGACTTGTGACTTTGACAGATAACTAGGTGTTGACAGTGAGAGGCTGGTAGTCTACTGGCTCCACAGTTCACTTGGAGAATGATTAAGCATTTTTGACAGATTCCTTTGGAACAGCCTTGTTTTGGTGTAACTTCATCTCTAGCCTGAGGAATACTGTAATGTTTTTACATGAATCGCCTCAAACTATGGGTGGATGATCTGTCACAGTCCAGGGAGGGGTGAAGAAATAGCGAGGAGGAAAGATAAAAGGAAAGGTTGAGGTTTCATAGGGAAGTATGCCAATTCTTTCTTCATAAACACCTCTATTCTAATCAAAAATGTCTCATCCATATTCACTTTCTATTTCTACCAGGTTCCCAACTTTTTAGTGCATCTTTTGTCCCTTTGTTTTGACAGACATCTAAAATGATTAAGCTCTGCCCTGGGATCACACACTACTCCGTGTTGCCTACTATTTGTTGATTACTATTGATTTTCTTTGATACTTCATTTAAAAATCAATAGTCGGAGCAGAAGAAAAACAGGGCCAGTTTACACATACTCTAACATGCTATTGTGCAACAGGGAAGGCCTCAGATTTGGCAGTAGCCATCAATGCAGTGGCCAATTACAAGGAAAGCTCTTAACAGGTGAAAAAGAGAGGTCCCATATCGATTTAAAGCTCTCTCCTCCAATCCCAGAAAGTGGCTATAAATTACAGTGCATCTGTTTTATTCTCAAGACAGACTTGAAGCAGGTTGGTAACTTTCTGTTTTTGTTTTACCAAGTTTTTGGAAGGCATACTCTCCTGTTTAAACAGTGCCCTGGTACCATCTATCCAACTGTCTGTCTGTCTAGGAGGCCTGGGGTAGCACCAGTGTACTGGAACATTCTGGAGATGACCACTATCTTTAAGAAAATGTACCTGAAAGTTGCTTAAAATACAAGGATATCAAAATTTTGTAAAAGAAACATACTCTAGAGTGTTAAAAAGTAACTCTAACTATTTACGAGCCGTGGTTTCAGGGGAACATGTATGCATACATCAAATTCATTTAGCTAAAGCTAATCTTTGACTGACTTTTCACGTACTGTTTTCATCAGTACAAATGCACGATTGCACGATTCTGAGATGAAAAACCAAAGATTACATATATCCAATGTTGCTGTCTTAATAATAGAGGCGAGGCTTGGGATATGGTGTGGTCCCCCAAAAAAAAAAAAAAAAGCCAGTTAATGCAAAAGGTATGTTCCAATGTAATTTAGTGCAAAATGAATTGTGGTCATTTTAACCCACTTATAAATCTAACGGTTAAAGCTAGTTAAACATGATTAATGCATTTATAGTTTGAATGATATTGTTTCCTTTGTAAATACATTCTGAACACAGAAACAAGGGTACAGGGATTGTTTTATTTTTATTTTTTTCAAGTTGCCTTCATTACTATGTGGTCATTGGTAAAATCTGGTGAACCGCAAGTTACATTCAAGATCATGTACCCTGTACCCACTGGTTTTTCAATACGTTGTACAGAGGATAAAGGATCTTGGGGAGAGACATTTGAACCTCTCTTAGGGACCTAGTGCTGTGTAATGAGATAGGAAATGTTAATTAATCTGCCAGGTTGTGCAAAGGAGAAATGCTTGGCATGTACTCAACAACTCTCGATAATACCCACACATCCATTAATCAAGATTCGAACAAGTCAAACCCCAAAAAAATTTTAACTCACATTACCAATGTTGAGTGTGGCATGCATTGTATGAGGACAAAAAGGAATTTTGATCAAGAACAGAAAATTTTCTGCACCTGTATCCAGCTGGTTGTTTCTGCTAAATGTGGAAAAGCAGAATTATCCCAAGGAGTTACGACCCCAACAAATGCAGTAGGTTTTGTTGCAAAAGCCCAAATTTTAGAATAAATTGTTTGGTTTGTTGAGGGGTAAGCCCAGATCCGCGGGCTGGTGGCATGCTCTCTTAACCGTGTTCTAAACACAAAACATGGTTCCGACACACACCCCACACTCTCCTTCTGCTGCTAAAGAACCCATCCATGATTTGTACTACAGAGAAAGTTTGCACAGTGGGAAGAATTCCTGTTTCGTCTCTCACAGCCTGACAGCAAAACATAGCAGCATTTGACCAGGCCTTTTTTGTTTTTTCTGAGGGTCTGTCAAAGGGTGATGTGTTGGGGATATTAAATAGCCAGGGCTTGCCAGTAGCAAGGAGCACCATGAAAAGGGGAAAGACAAAAAGCAATCCATTTTATTTATTTATAAGTACCTATATCATTTCCTATTACATCTAATTATTAAAGTATGTTGCTCCTCTCTTGCCTCCCTCCTTCTCTCCATTTGTTCCAGCGCCTTAAAAACCCAGAAATTCCAATGTTTTCTTACTTGTTATCTTTCTATTTAAATATTGTCAACTTTTCGTATTTGGAGTCAGATTCAGAAATTATTTGACGCTGATTTTATGTTTCCGTGAAAGTATAGCTGACAACTGAAACACTGCAATTACAGAAACTACTCTGTATTGAAACCAAAAACAAAACATTTATCACAAAAAGTAAATTAAAAGTATAAAAAGTATGCATTACAGTATAAGAAATTCCCAATATTAAGTCTTATCTGCCTTAGACCTTCTCCATCCATGTTGGCAAAAAGCAATACGGATATGTTTGTTGATTAAAAGTTTGTAACTTTTCCACGCGGATTTGCACTGATCTATGTAGATTCTAAATACTTAGGAACAGGTGAATTATGTACTATAGTTAGAACCGTGTGGTTGCATTCAGTAATCAGAATTAGTGTATTTATCTAGAGCCAATTTACAACAAATGTCGTCTCAATGCACTTTATAAGAAAATCATTCTATTAAAATCAAAGATAGATCATAAACAAATCAATTTTAAAAAGTTTCTAATCCAAGGAAAGCCAGCAGATTGCATTGAGTCATTGACTTGCAGCATTCACTCCTCCGAAATCATCAGACCGAAACGATAGCTTGCTTTGTCCTTGACTTTAAAGCAATCCCTCATACGCATGATCAACAATGGAGAGGAAAAACTCCACCTTAACAGAATCTCCAGCAGCACATGGTTCAGTAGGAGCAGCTGTCTGCTACAAGCGACTGGGGGTTTGAAGAGACAGAGGACACAAATGGATGCAAAGGAATCTGAAAAAAGAAAAGTTTATAGCAACAGTTGTAGAATGTTGCTGGCAGCACCGCCAGCTGATGTTCTACTGAAAGAAGTTGTCTCAGCTAACAGAATACCAGACCAAGTGTAGCTACTATGGAGAAAAGAACACTAAGAGAACACAGAAGGTCATCAAGGTTGAAATAAAGGCAACTATATCAGATTGGACAAAGAAAGAAAGTAGCAGAGTGAGAAGTGGCTTAATGGCTTGAAGAAATAGCCTTGATAATGTAACCCTGTAAAATGAGACAACCATCTGTCAGACTGAGCTTTTCCCCCAACCGGATTAGGCTGTCTTTTCTACCGACTCCTAAGTGTAAGCTTAATCAAACAGGACATTTTTAGACCTAACCCTCAAGCTTACTAACTAAAACTGGAATTTGGTTCCACAGGAGAAGAGCCTAATAACTAAAAGGTCTGCCTCCCATCTTCTTTTAGAGATTCTAGGAACCGCCATCAATTCAGCAGTCAGAGATCAAAGTGCTCTATTAGGGACGTTGGACTTAATCAGATCTCTTATGTGTGATGGAATTTTCAGAATGAATATCTTGAAATCTAATCTGGATTTGACAGCAATCCAATGACGGGAAGCTAAAATAGTGGAGAGATTATCTCTTTTTAAGTTTCATCAGAACTTTTGCTGCGGTGTTTTGGATCAACTGAAGACTTTTTTCCTTCAAGGCTGCACTACTGCTGCTGTTTATTAGCAGGAAGTTCACAAAATGCATTTAAAACGCATGGACTAGTTTTTCAGCATCATTCCTGGAGTAAATATTATGAACGATGAAAATCCTATAGACCTGAATGATATGGGACTTAAATGAGGTATTCAAAAATAACACCAAGGTTTTTTACTTGATTACCAGAGGCCAATGCGGTGGCATCCAGTGTGATCTGCTGACAAGGTCTTTGGCTTTTAAATGCAAATGTTTCCTTATTACAAAATACACACGGGAAAAAAACACACGGCTAATGGTGGCGTTCACTGCCACTGGTGAGCCTGTTGGTTATTGTGGAGACGATCTGACAAATTCTGAGCCCATTGATTTCATTTCTCTTTTTCTGAATGATGAATTGACATTCTCCAATTTGGCCTGTTGATGTCACAATAATCTGATTACATGACAAATCTACTTCTATCCCAAATTTAGGTTCATACTGAAGATATTTCTCAATGACAGTAAACCTTTATCTCAAACCACTTTGACACGTTGATATCAAAATTAAACATTTTCCAATATGGCCGCCACCTTGTGACATCATAATATGCAATTTAGATTAATAATTTCACTCCCATCACATGAGTCATACTGAACAATTTTCTCATTGACAGTATTACTTTATCTCAAACCACTTTAAAGTTATAGCCTTTTGAAATCTTGATATCAAAGTTGTATACTTTCTTGAAAAAACTCCGGCGCCTAAAGGGTAAAGATAAAATTCCAGTCACATTGTATAATAACTTATATTATATTATTTATAACTTATATAAGTTATTAAAAGGCCTTTAAGTTCTTCTGCTATTGCAACGGATTTCTTCTTATTCTATGGTCTCCCGAAACTAAATAAAAGTCAAAATTAAGAATTTCATTGTTTATGGTTTTCCTTGAAACAACAAAGCCAAAAAATAATATTTAGAATGATAACATTTCTGTTTATCAGCTCATTTCCTTCAGAGAGTTTCATTGTTTTGCAAGTACACCTGCAGTACCTGTATCTCAGCAGGTTTTGAGTCATAGGTAGTATTTTATTATACTATTTGCACTCCGAATTTTCATTGCTGCTATGTCCGAAGTCCCATATTGTAGATTCTGTGTTCAATCCTATTCTCGCAGAGGTCTTATAATTTATTAAATTATTTAAAATTGCTATCAGGGTGTAAACTGGACCGGGGGATTAGAATTTCGTCCCACCTCATGTACCACATGTGATGTGATGACAAATAAAATTCCTTGATTCCTTGATTCCTTGAACAGGACTTTTGATTTCAGGCTTGTATAGTGGTCAGATCAACACTGTGAACTGTAGGATTTCTTCATAAGACTGATTTATGGGCAAACAAACAGATTAGGTAGGATGAAGTTACAAAACAACCCTCAGCTGCTATTGTACATGTCTAAGCTGGAATCATTTGCTCTATACTGATGGTTTAATATCAAAACAAAGTCTGGCCCTTACCTGTTGAAATTACAGAAATATTGTTTTGTAGTTTTGTTTTGTTTTTTGCACTTGTCTTAAATCTATTACACCTATTGGTTAAATTGGCTCAAAAAAATTTTTTACTCGGTTTCAAAAAATTGGTACATTCATTTTCTAAATGCTTGTAGAATTATTCATTAAATGTGGAGTGATTGACTGCTGATGGCTGTTCTAAAACTATCCCTGTGCTAGACCTTCCACCAGTAAAAACAAAAAAATAGAACCATATCAAATAATTATTTCAATAATGTATCAAGAAAGAATCTTCTACAACATTTCCTTTACAAAGTAAACAGTGCTATGGGTGACTCGGAAAAACTGCGATCTATACTCCATCAATTTAAGACTAAATATCAGTCACTCTATATATTTACTTTAAATACATACATTAAAAAGAACAAAAGCTACACTGTACCAAACTTAAAGCAACACTTTAAATGTTAGGTGTATCAAAACTATAATTTTTGCCAGGTTTTAAGACTCAAGCATCAATGTCTGCCCACGCAACTAACCCACTCCCCCCCACCCTATGACCAGAGCAGGCCGCTGCGCCAGGCCTCCCTCCAGGCTACAGTGCTGCAAAAGTGACAACAGAAGGTCCATTCTGTTCCCTGTCACTCACAGCCCCAGGCCCACTGTTAAATTGAAAAGGCTTTTAGAGACTGTAAATGGGGAATGGAGGGAGAGAGCAAGGTGGGTCACAGTGGACATACTGGCCTTTGTGTGTCTATGTGTGTGTGTTTGTACATGTGCCATTTACCCATTGAAGTAAGTACAAGCGGACTTTGGTGTGTTTTTGAGCAAGCCCACACCAGGGAGTCAAAGAGATTTGTGCGTAAATGAGGCAGGATTAGCCTGTAAATTAGTCTTTCAGAGTGACCTGTGACCATCCAAAGACCTACAGTGTTTTACTGTTAAGGTGCTTAATTTTTGTCTCTTATTTTATCACTAATAAATTACACAGCCTGTCTTTCCAGGATCTGAATTTCCATTCATCAATCTTTTTAAGTTCTTAGATTTGTTCAGCATAAGTTTGTTTTTTTGTTTTGTCTTTCTTTGTTATAAATTGATCATTCCTGGTAGGGCTTTCAGTCCCCTTCTACCCAGCAAGGTGACATTTTATGTCCCAAGACCTAGCTTAAGAATGCTGGGATTGGATCGCCAAGGTCTCTGCATTTGACCACCACCCAATCATCCCTAACTTTTCACATCCATCCTTCATAACCTAATTTTTTAAGTCTAGAAAATAAAAAGAAAGACAAGTAAAAAATAATGGGCTCATAAGAGAAATAAAGTTATATTTTCTGGAAACCAGCCTTAAATATCCACCTTGTCGGTGATCTATTTTTATGCTAGACTTTCTAGACATGAAGTTAGAACAGATATCATTAGTGGATTTGTAATTGTAATATTCACAAGGCGTAGTGCACTAATATCGTTTTTTGCAATTGTGGCTGATTTACTCAGCCTCGCAAATCATTATATCTCCAGCAATTTTTCACATTTTGTTCCATTACAACAACAAATGAATTTTATGAAAAGTGTATTGATAAATAGATGCATAATGGTGCAATATTGTAATGATTATTATTTTCAAAGGTTTTAAAGAGGAATAAGGCAAATGACAGTGTGGTTTAAATTTATATTCATATTCACTCTCTTTTACTATGATGACCTTTATCAGTTGCCTTTTGAATTAACCTACCTAGTATATAAAGTCCACAGTGTAAATAACTCTCAGTTTAAATAAAGCTACTATAGAAAAGGCTCGGGGGATTATTGTCAACTATCATAATTTTTAATTTTAATTTTAATTTTTATCAGTATGTTCTGTAATCTCTGTTTGATAGTTTTTCTTTTTACAAGAAAGAGGAGAAGACGCCATACTTATATGACTAAAAGGGATTTTACTTGTTGTACAAGACACTTTTATGTTTTCGCATAGCAGAACACGTTCATACAACATGGGTCTTGCACATTTTCAATTACTCATTTTACCTGCAAAATAAGCAGTTTTATTGCTTGTTTAACAGTTGTGTATCTTAAAATTGACAAAAATCAGAATGTAATTACATTACGGCATTTGCTATTCTGGTCTTAACTTTCTAATGCAAATTCTAATGTTCCTATTTTCAATCTGATTATTATACAAAGGCAAATGTAGCTGTTACTCAAATACTTTCTGCCAGTGTTTCTCTATTTAGTCTACTCATTTTTGGTTTAGAAATATTTAAAAAACAATCTGCCAAAGCATAATTACCATAGTATGAACAATAAAGAAACTCCCACCTATAGAGGAAAATCACATGAGTTAAACTCTGGCAATCAAGTCATCAGGTGTTTGCGGTAGAACCTTTAGGTGTGAGGTTTGAGGAATTCATTTTTTCATGTGCACAGATGCAATCAGAGCCCTAAAATGTTTAAGTCCTGTAAGCTAATTATTAGTTTAAAGTGTTAATCTTTTTGTTTTGGATAGCTTATTGTATTTGCTGGAGTAATTTACAGCTGATTGTTGTCGCAAAATGATCAGTGTCACAAAAGTTAATAAAACTAATCACTTAATAATTTAGTCCTAAAAAAAACTGCAAATGTTTAAAAATAGTTTTTTGACAATTTCTCACAAGCACGCTGGAGGTGAAAGTTTTTTCTTTTTTTTCCATGAGAACATAAAAGATTAGCTGCAGCTTGTCCTGCTGTTGTCATCGGTAGGCGTGATGATCCTCAGCTGAAGGTTCTCACCTGTCACTGCTGAAACAAACTTTGGGGACTGCTGGCGCCGGCCCAGTCTAAACAGGAGTCAGCCCTCTCTGCCTGAACAGGTCTGCTTCAAAGAGAACCCCTCACAGGGAGGGTAAGAGAAACAGAAGTTCAGTTAGGATTTTTATGAGCACATCGCCACCCATCATCTTTTTTTCTCCCGCATCTTTTTTTTTTTTTCATGCATCCTGTTGCATACATGTTCAACCCTGTTTGTTTGTGAACGGTTTGAAACTTTTAACACCCAGTTTGTCGTGTTTTCAGGATTTAAAAACCATATAGATGTGATGTGGAGCCCCTTGTATTGGTGCAGCTGTTAATATTTGTTGCATAATGTGTTGATAGGATCGTAAACTGATTAATGGGTGCGTCAGACTCTAAGACAGACCCTCTTCCTTGGCTTTGTCTCCAGTGTGACCCTTGAAGGCTCCACTCTTGCTCCTGCCCTGGGTGTGTGTATCTAAGCTGGAAGTGATAGCGGAGAAAACCCATCTGTTTGGCTGAAATCTGTGTGCTTGATATCCTCTTGGTCTCTGTGGCTGCCCTGCAGATGTTTTAGTTGTTTTTAAACACCACTTTGTTTTTGATTCCTTTTCGACTGTTTAGAAATAGAGGGATTATGTTCCATCCAATATTGGACATTTGAAGAAGTGTAAGACAAGCCCACGTGTTGATCTCATACCATAAAACTGTCCTTAACTTTCCACTTATTTTGGGCCACCATGTACAAATTCACAGGTATGTTATGTCTTTGGAATAAAGAATAAAAATTCACACATTGCCAAATGTGTGCAACAGTGATATGTGCTAGATAGATATATGATCTACTGGAGGCAAATAAAAATGCAAGTTTTTAGCTGTAAACAAACTCCGTTAGCCTTTTTATTGGGGTTTAAATGGTCCATCTCACTGAGTAATATATTCATACCAATTCCTTTTTTCCCCCATTATCACAGCCACACAGAGATTTTATCAAACTGGATTTAAAATTTGTGCAGATGCAAATGTGTATCTATGAAGCAGAGATGCAAAGTTTGATACTTTGCTGAAGATTATGCCCATATCCCACAGTCTTAGGAGCTCAAGAAAGAAGGTGAAGTTAAAGCATGATGAAAGAGAACGTTAAACAAAGACAAAGTAAGGCTTTAGGAGTTTTCACTATCGTTAAAATCTGCTGTTTCTTAAGGGTGCAGTACAACCGTCAACTGTAGTAAGAATATGAAAAGAAAGATTTTTATATCTTTTATAATCTTCTGAATCTGCTTTAAATATCACTTGAAAGGCAAACATGATTAGAACTAAGAAAAAACAAGCTAAGGTCCAACTCTTGTGCTTAAAGCAGGGGTATCCACAATTTTTGAGCTTGCAAGGTACTTTAAAGACGACCAACCCTAAGGGATCTACCCCCACTCAACAAAAACTCAAAAACTCAAAAAAAAAATCTCAACAGGCTTTTTATTTTAAGTTATTTAAATAATTTTTATTGTATAGTTTTTTCTGATTGATTTAAATTTAATCTATTAAACATTAGTTTGTCTTGCATAATTCCATGAACCCACTGTAGAATGAGAAAGGTTCTCCCCAACCACAAGCAGACACGGATGCGTCTATAAGTACATACATGTACTACATATATATGTAGATTTCAGTAGGGTCTGCTGCTATCCCGGCATCCAACTAGCTCCACCTCTGCCACAAGAGATGCGCAATGTTACACCGTAGTTTGCTAAGGCGGGTAACGCAAAGCTAACTTAGAGTGTGCATGCCTGCTTAAATGCGGATTAGTTAGCTGCCTGGTATGTGAATCAAAAGATAAACGGAAGGATGGATGTGGTCATCTGCTTTCTTTAATGCCGTGCAATCGACCCGCACTCGACCGGTCCCCTGGCTTAAAGTATTTAAATAAAACTTGTAGCATTCAGCACCAAATTTAGAAAAATATTACAAAACATACTGAAAGAATTGGAACCCCATAATAAACTTACTTTTTTCAAAAGAGTTTATTCTGTCAGTTAAATAAGTTTTTCATTAGTGAATGAAAGCTACAATTGTTCAAAGCATCCGCTACTGCCCTCAATAGCATAATGAACATAGTGAGACTATGAAGTCTGTTTTATTACTTAAATGCCTATTGAGTCTAATTGGCATCATACCAAAGTTTAGACTGACTGTATAAATTACACTTACTGTAGATGTAGGTATTATGGTATTTAATGCATCATATTGCAATACTTTAATAACATTCAACCTTTATGAGCTTCTTTGTACTTCTTTGTAATTTTTTGGTCATAACTATAGTTTACCATGTATGAAAGAACATTTAACTGGCTTTATCTTACCAAAGTACCTCCTTAAGTAGTTTTTTATGTAAGTAAATTCTATCTTTTTGTATTTTAGGCTTAGTAGTCACTCAGACATGCTCACACTTCTTTACATTTTAACTACCTGCGTTTTGCTATGTATCTTTAAAGGGAATAAGTAGTCTGGGTGAATCCTCTGGCATTTGGCGTCTTTATTTCAGTGTTAGTGAAATCCCACTAAAATGTCTTATCTGCCAAAGCCTATGCAAGGTTATCAATCCTGACCTGTCTCAGGCTCTGGGAACTCAGACCTCACACAGACTGATGGAAAGAGGAGATCCTGCAGTTAAAGCTTGTTCTTACTAAAGTGGAAAAAGCAGAAGAAGTACGCAGACATCTAAAGTAAAAAAAAGTAAAATCAATTTTAAAAAATCTGTATTTTTTCCTTCTACTTTTTGTCACTTTCATTTCGTCAGACTGGTTTGTTTTACTTGAAATTCCCTCTCCAACGTTTGAGCTCAGCTCAACTATCCAGGTATAAATTAGTCAAGTGTTATTTTTGACAGAGGGGTCAGAAGCCTACTCTTGCTCCATGTGTTTTGAGTTGGCCTGAGTGGCGAGCAGGGCGGTTAGTGTTGACTCTCCTGGTGAAAAGTGGCCTTGATCCATCTCTGCGTGGTCACTTCCAGGTCATGCTGTAGGCAGAGTCGGCGCAGGGCGTGGTGGGGGGAAAGCAGGATATCAGAGACAGGCCAAATAAACAAACCCGTCAGCCGTAGCAGGGCCCTTTGACCTCCGCTGTCCCATCTGTTTTCTTATCTACACCACGGCTAATACCGAGAACAAGTGACACCTCTCTCTGGCAAGCACCTACTGTTTTGCTTCCACTTAGTTGCTGCAGATTTGCACTCGGTAAGAAATACAATACTGTAAGACATGTAGATGCAGAGGTATTTTGGCCGTCTTATCTGGAATGAGAAAAAAAACATCTGGAGCTGAAATATGTTTCCTTCCTTTATAAAGACTCAAAGTCAAAGAGAATCATTTTTGATTGTTCCCACTAGATGGTGTGGCATTTAAATGAAAGAAAACTGAGCAGTGATGAATGGGAGTTCTCATAGACGTGTTTTTTTTTAAAAAGGCAGCAGATGCAATAATAGTAAAAAAGTACCAGCAGGGCTACTGAACCGTAACATGATGTGTGGCCAGTGGCACCAGAACGTTGTTACTCCCATTTCCACCCTTTGTACTTTGTCAGGAAGGTCAGACGAGATAGATTACTATTATGTTTATACCCAGACACTTTAAGGTATCATTCGTTCTCCACGCTCTCTCCAGCTGTTGTTCCAGATTTGCCATTAAAGCTGCTAAGGACATCCTGCATGTGGAGAGGGTGGAGTGGATAGGTGCTTGATGTTGCCAGTCAAATTTTTAGGGGAGGAGTAGGGATCTTTTAATGATTCTCCCAGGAGACCAGAAGGGACAGACTAAAGAGCCGGACCAGCGATAGTTAGTAAGATGCTAGAGGCGGAGGTTTGTGTAGTCACCAGCGTGAAAAGAGGGAAGGCGGGGCGGACGAGGTTGAGGGGGGGGGGTAAAACAAGCTGTCACATGGCAGGAGAAATCTGCCCCAGTTAGTCACATCTGCCGATGGGCACAAGCACGATGCCTGAGGGCTGGCAAGTCAAAGGTCAAAACATGGCCCTGCAGAGCATTCAGATCATATATCAAACCCAGTCAATAAACTGGCTGCTGTCACTGTTATAGAAACCAATACTGGTGTCTTCTTTTCTACAGACTCCGCTCTCAGATGGGATCACTAGGATTTCCCTTTTATTTGCTTATATATCCACTAATTGGTAACCTCTAAATTCTGAGCCTGAATGCTCCAAATGTGGTGGTTTCAAGTTTGTTTAGGGCTGGTCAAAATTGTAATTGTTTACTTTTTAGGTATCTTAAAGCAAGTTTTTGCAAACATATGAAATCCTTGGATTCCAAACACACAAGTTTCCTCATATCATCTATAAAGCAGTGTGCTCACTAGGAAGATGAATCCTAGCCAAATGGGCATCCCCTTGTCGCGTTTAAGTGAGTAATAACTCAAGAATTAGCTTTCCTTTGACCTAAAAGCCACCTCTCATGTCCTGGAGCCACTTTAGCCTGAAGTTTGTTTTTTCTAAATTATCTGATCTTGTTCTGCTATTCCACTCAAAAGCAAATAAGATGAAGAGTGCAGCCAGCGTCCCCTCACAAGCCTACCACCCTCCGGTTTCTCTGACCCTGCTCTGCTCCACCCGTCTCCTGGTCGACCCCCCAGTGCAGCTCCCTTGGTGACTGGTAATGGTTTATTTTGTGTCAAAGTGCATTTTGGTGTTGCTCTGCTCAGACTTGCAGGACAAATTCAGCAGTTGTGCAACCCAAAGCTGTCATGAGCTCACGTGTTTACAACGCTGGCATGCTATTGTTTGTGACACCTTTCAAATAAAAGGTAGTCAAGATGGACAGTGTTTACGGGATGCAGGGAGCTGCTGCAGGCTGTGGTTGGTAACTTTGTGTTTTGGGATGGTGTTTGGAGGCAAATTTGACAGCTGCTGAGCCTATCCGTGCCTGGCCTGCGAAGCCCAACGGTGCCTCCCATTATGCTTAAGGGTCGCCATGTCTTTTACTTTGTTGTATTTGAAAGAATTGCTTAGAAGAATTCATTGTGTGCTGGAAAGGTATTATTAATCCTTTGACTTTTTCACATTTTGTCACATTACAGGCATTCATTTATTTCTATTTAATTTGGATTGTTTTTGCTAGACCAGCTGAAAATACACATTATTGTGAAGGGAAAGGAAAAGGTTGCATTTTTAAAGTTATTTGTATTAATACAAATGTGTAAATGAACCCTAACCCCAAATGTGGTATGCATTTGAATTTAGTGCCCATTGAGAAGATCGGTTTTTGGTGGTATGTCTTTTTCATATCTTTTTCATATCTTGCCAAAAATACTATCCAAATTTAGGTCTTGACTAGTGATATCAAATGCATGAAAAGGCACTGCAGTACTGTTAGAGTTCATCATGAATAAATGTGAGTAAAAATTTTCCAGCTTTATTTTTCTTCTTAAGGCTTTGTCTTTACATTTGTTATTTAGTTTATTGTAAATAAACTTTGACTTTGGACCAGTTAAATTAAAAACCTCAGCAATTTTTTAGTTATGTTACTGTAAGTCATTTCCCATCACTCTGTGTGTCAAATGTAATGTAACAGTACCCCGTTTGTCCCCTTCTGCAACTCCCACTGCTCATCTGGTCCGCTCCCTCCCTGTTTGGTGACCATCTGTTGCCAGAAGTCTTACTGGACGATCATCCTCTTCTCCTTCTTCTTCTTCATCATCTGTCCTCTGCTCTCCCATTTCTTTTCCTCCTCCCCTGTAGTTTTCTGTTCTATCCCTCACCAGCCTTCCTCTACTCCCTCTGCCCTCAGTGTCAGCTAATTAGTAAGGGGAGGTGGAGAAGAAAGGTCAGTACAAAGACCTTGTCTGGCCCACCCACTAGCTTTTTCCACCTTCTCTTAGCCCTCATTTTTAACTATTAGCCCGTCTTAGTCTTTTGATTACAGCCATTAACAACAGGACGCGAAGCGTTAATCATAGGATACAACAGACTGAGTTGTGTCGCTCACCTTTTGGGACTCTTCCCTTCCAGCCCCGCCCTGCCCACCTTTCCTATTATTCTCTGCTCTGGTGCTGAATAACAAGGACTTAAATGTAGTTGCTGGTCAGTGAAGAAAAACAGTCTGTCTCTTTACTTTGTCCTTTCATGGTTCTTTTTGCTTAGAAAAACGTTGTTTCTGAATGTTTTTCAAACGCAGGTTTATTTTAATAATGTTGGACCGTTGAGCAATAGCCCAGGCCATTTCTCTTTAACCCAGGCATGACTATTCTAAAGTTGTCTCTGGTTCAGAAGAGGGCTTGACATAAGCAATGTTACAGTTGTATTCCATGTCTTGTATACGACGTTGGGGGTTCTTGAAGCTCAAACTCAGTGACCCGGCTTAACCACAGTTCACAAATTTCAAATCTCAAAAACTGTTAACTTTTTAAATCTTTTCATGTTTGTGGTTTTTCCTCTTGCTAGAGGACCTTTTTCTGACTTTGTCCTCCTCTAGAACACCAAGTTAAATATGTCAATGGCTGCCTACCAGACAACAGTCTTCCCAGTGTTTGTGTTACCCTTTTTGTGACCACTACAATATTTTTGTGACACAAGTGTCATTCTATTTAAGCTTCGGACCCACATAAATCTGCGGTGATGGTACTTTACAGATGGAGCGGATACGGCGAATGTGGTGGTGGACAGAAGTCACCGAGATATCCCTCTCATCCTCAGGAAAAAGTGGTGGCTGATACCCTAGGGAGATCTCGAACGGAGACAGACCAGTGGTGGCAGAGACGTATGAACTGTGGGCGTAATCAATCCAGGGGAGGTGCTGGTTCCAGTTGGCCTGGTGGGTAGATGCAAGGCAACGGAGAGCTGCCTCAACCTCCTGGTTTAGCCATTCCGTCTGACCGTTCGTCTGAGGGTGGTAACCAGACGTAAGACATACTTTGGCCCCCAGTGCAGCACAGAAGTGCTTCCAGACTTGCCATGTAAACTGGGGGCCACAGTCAGAGAGAATTTCTATGGGGATGCCGTGGCGCTGGAAAACGTGTTTTACCAGGAGGCGGGCAGTCTGAGAGGCAGAGGGCAGTTTGCGCAGGGGAATGAGGTGACAGGATTTAGAAAAACGGTCGATAATGGTCAGTATAGTGGTCATGCCTTGCGAAACGGGTAAACCTGTGATGTGGGACCAGGGACGTGTAGGGATCTGAAGGGGTTGAATGAGACCGGATGATGGTTTATTGCTGGACTTGTTTCTGGAACAGACGGGACAGGTTCGGACATAATTACGGATGTCTTGATGTACATTTGGCCACCAGAATCTGCGGGACATAAGGGCTATGGTCCGACTGGAACCAGGGTGGTAATAGAAACGTGATGTATGGAACCAGTGAATAACTTGTGAACGTACAGAGGAGGGAACACACGTGGTTTTGTGAGGTGTAGTCCGGGGATTGGGTTGCAGTTGTTGTGTGTTCTTGACGATCCCCTTGATCTCCCAGGATATTGAGCCAACCACACAGTCCGGTGGGACGATGGGAGCGGGTTCGGAGGAAGTCTCATCTGACCAGAACTGACGGGAGAGAGCATCTGGCTTGAGGCTTTTGGATCCGGGTCTGTAAGAAAAAGACAGGTTAAAACGGGAGAAAAACAAGGACCAGCGAAATTGACGTGGGTTAAGACGTTTGGCTAATTTGATGTACTCCAGGTTCCGGTGATCTGTCCAGACCAGCATTGGATGAGTAGCACCCTCCAGCCAATGATGTCATTCCTCGAGGGCCAGTTTAATGGCTAAAAGTTCCCGGTCTCCCATGTCGTAATTCCTATCAGCAGAGGAGAGACGTTGGGAGAAGAAGATGGAGGGGTGCAATTTGCTGTCCTCCTCTGACCTCTGGGAGAGGACTGCTCCAAACTCCCAGGTCAGAGGCGTCCACTTCGAATAAGAACTGTCGAGAGGAGTCGGGTTGGATGAAGACGGGAGCTTGAGAAAAACGGTTCTTTAGTTTGTTGAAGGCTTTGTCTGCTTCGGGAGTCCAGATGAAGGTTTTCTTGGTGGAGGTGAGAGCGGTGAGTCGGGAAACTGTCTGATTATAGTTCTGTATGAACCGGCTGTAAAAGTTTGCGAACCCTAGGAAGGGTTGTAGCTGGCGTCAGGAGTCCGGAATGGGCCAATCGGTTACTGCTTGGATCTTGGTGGGGTCAGCTTGTATCTCCCCGCCCGCGAAGATGTACCCGAGGAAGTCTATTGAGGTTTTGTGGAACTCGCATTTTCAGCTTTTATGTATAGGCGGTTATGGAGGAGGCACTGAAGAACTTGGCGGACGTGGAACTCGTGCTCAGAGAGGGTTCTAGAAAACATAAGGAGATCCAATTTAGTGAAGACTGTAGGTTTTTGTAGTGCCTCGTAGGCAGCAGTGATTGGGGGTAAAGGGTACCTGTTTTTGATGGTGATTTGGTTGAGTCCACGATAGTCAATGCAGGGTCGGAGCGAACCATCCTTCTTTGTGACGAAGAAGAAGCCCACCCCAAGGGGAGATGAGGAGGACCTGATTATGCCAGCGGCGAGGGACTCATTGATGTACTTCTCCATCGATTCTCGTTCCTTGGGTGAAATGTTGAAGAGTCGGCTAGAAGGCAGGGGGGCCTTGGGGAGAAGGTCTATGGCGCAGTTGTAGGGTCGGTGTGCCGGTAGAGAGCAGGCCTTCCTTTTATTAAAGGTCTGCTTGAGATCCAGGTAATCATCAGGGATGTGGAGTGGGAAATTGAGGGGTGTAATAGGAATCTGTAACTGTTCTGTTAGTGCTTGGGCTATTAGGGATTGCTCACTACCAGAGCCAATTAAGGCAGAAAGGTTAAATGTATTGAGATTATTCTTTAAGGTAGCTGGAAGAAGAAGGCGAGGTCGTTCAGTGTTGAAGGTTTGGTCCATCTGTGGCCTCTTGTTCACAGACGGACTCAAGCTGAGACTTGCCTTGTTTCAGGAACGGACAGTTTGCGATATAATGTCCGGAGGTACCACAGTAAAGGCACTCCCAGGACTGCATTCTCCGCTACTGCTCCTCCGGTGTTAGGCGGGTTTTTCGACCTGCATAGGTTTCTGTCCCGTGGGCAGCGATCTGCGGGGTTCAGGTAGGGCTCAAGAGGAAAGAGGATGAGCTGAGGTGGACAGAGACTGGACGGTAACGGGGGCCTGACTAACAGATGCTCTGCGATTAGGTGTTAATCGGCCTCTTTCCCTCAGACGACCATCAACACAAGCAGCTAAAGATATATAATCATCTAATGAAGCGGGTTCATCAAATATCGTTAACTCGTACTGTAACGAATCGTTTAGCGCATGGAAAACTGACTTTTAAGGGATGTAGGGTCCCATTCAAGGCGGGCTGCAATAGTATAAAACCCTATAGCGAACTCAGCCACGGACCTCAAACCCTGTTTAATTTTTTGTATCTTGCGGGACAGAGTAACAATGTCGGTATCCTGCCCCAAAAACTTTCATGAACTCATCTTTAAAGTCTAGATAAGACAGACTGAATTCAGGATATCAGTGAAAACGAGATTCAGTCCACTTGAGCGCCTTATCGGACAGCTGGCCGATAACAAACACTATCCTGGCATCATCATTGGGAAAAGATTGTGGTGAATGAGCAAAAAACCAACGAGGACTGCATAACAAACCCCTCGAAACCGGCAGCCTCACCGGAATATCTCTCCGGAACAGGAAGTGAGACGCTGCGGGAAACCGAAACCGGAAGTGAGCGTTGCGGAAGTGGAAGTGACGGTGGGAGAGAAGCGGTTGCGGCTTCGTATGGAGGGGGAACCATGTCTGAAGCTTTTGATGACCAGATTTTGATGCCGGTGAGTTAAATTTTCCAGGGTTTGATTTGTTGTTGCTTTCTGTTTGGAGAGGGAACGGAGGACGGACTCGTGGGAGTGGAGGATGACTGATTGATCAGTGATAACCCTCCTGAGAGCCTCTTGTGGGTCTACTTTGCCTAAGTATTCTGTCATGCTTTTTAAGCTTTGGACCCACATAAATCACAGGACTCTCAGGAGTACAATAATATGAGTTTATTGAAAGATGCGTATGTGTGGATCTAGACACAGAGATGTAGGGCTCGGCAAGGAACCAGAGACAGCAGACACGGAACAGATCAGCTGGGAATTTCTGTGGAGGAAGGGAACGACGTGGGAGACTGGAGACCACTGAGGGGTGAGTGTAACAGGTGAAGTGATGCAGGGAGAATGTGAAGCAATGTGGAACGGTCTTACTTGGTGATGGGAGGTTGACGCAAGAAGGAGTGAGTGGTGAGTTCTTCAAATAAATATCAAGAAAACAGGAGAACTAGAGACATAAGAAGCTAAACTACAAAAAACTGCAAAAACTAGAGACATGAAAAACTTGAAGGCACGAACGCTAGAGATCGGCACTGATGTCTAAAGGTTACTGTAAGCAACTAATACTCAGGCGTTGAGAAGTTAATCCATTTCTACCTATTGATACCTATTCAACCTATTCAATAATACAACCACATTTAGATAAGCAAGTAACTTTTTTTGTAATAGAGATAATTACTGTAATAAATTTGTAATAAATCTGTAATAGAGATAATTACAAATTCAAAATGTATAGAGAAATACTTTCAAGTGTTTATATCTCACCGTTGTGATCCTCCGCTATTTCAACAACAACTAAAAAGTTTCTAGAGAAGCAAACCAATTATGACATCCTAACTTCTTTTTAATTATTTCTGGATTTGAGCGAAGTAGTTGCCTTCCTTGTGGGCGCTTAGGTGCTTCCCTTTGGCAAGCGTTTGTGAGCAAACAGCCTGACTGGGTTGGTTTACCATGGTGGAAGATTGTGCCAGCATTATTCCTACCCTATTTGGCTAATAATTTATAACTTTAATATCAATTTATATAACCCGCAACAAAGATGCTGATAAAATGACCAAAACAGTTAAATCCTACCAACGATTTGACCATAATGAGTAAAAACGTTTTTATTTGTAATCTTTTTATTCTCCATTGATGACATAAGTATGGACCCTAATCAGAAACATCAAAACCAAGTTTTTTAAAGAATGTAAGTGGGAAAATGAATGTAATGTTTCAAAATAAGAAGTCGGATACGTTTGTGGAATCAGGCCAAAGGGCTTGTTTCTCATCCTGCCAACATGCCAATCCTGCTGTAGCGTGAATAACTCTCTGGGCAACTGAAATGATCACCAGGATCCAACTTGGATGCAGGTGAAGGGAAAGTTTGCTGTGTTTTTATCTAAAATGTGTTGAGACTTGCACGATATTAGAACAAAGCACCCATACAGCGTGTATGTCATGCTGTCTCATTGAAGTAGTCAGAGTAGAATTACAGCATACACCTTTGAAGCTTCAGAACGGTTGAGCAAAATCACGACTATAATCAGCAGCTCTCTGACAAAAGAAAATATATAATGAAATAAAATCAACTGTCACAAATCGTGACACCTTAGGGGATCTTAAGTGAAAGAAAATCCTTTCAATGTGTTTGACAGCATATATCTGTGTCAGAACTGACTGCCAACAAAAACTTTAAATTAAATCCTTTCTTTTCAACTGTTCTAATATAGCAAATTAAATACATTATTAAACAGTTACATTTATGGGCAACTAACAATACAGATAACTCAAACAGATAAGAAAACTGCATTTGCAACTAATGAACAGGCCGGTCTCCAAGCTAAAGGCCTTGTTGTAGGGTTAGGGTATGTGGCTAACCATCTCTATAAACAAGATGAACTGTGGAAAAAGAAAAGTCGCAGCAGTCCTTGAAATCATCCATGAAAAACCCATACAACCGGTTGTATGAGGGGGATTTGGTAATGTATACCTGTTATTCTGATTAGTCACAAACCTTTCATTAAGATTTCAATAAATAATGTCAGTTTGTGAAAAAGCAATGTCTCCTTCAGGGAGAAAAAAGGGAAACACAGGAATAATTTGTTATTTAAAGGTTATATCCTCAATTGTACGTAACTAACAGTTTACCAATGCTGCCATCATTTCTGGTGATCTATTGAAAGCAACGGGAGCTTTCAAGAAGAATAAAGGCAAACAGCTCAGTCAGTGACTTTTTAACCTTATTGTTGGTAAATATAGTGTTAACATTGGTCCACATCTCTGAGAGCTCCATAAGGCCACCACAACTATAATTTAAAAGTGAAAGAATCCATGATTTTAGCTTTTCTAGTATTAAGAGGATATTTTTCACAAGATATCTGAGCACAAAAGAAAAGAAAAGAAACAGAAGTGTTGTCTCAGAGTGCCATGGACTGCACCAGTTCCAGGTTGTCCCCTGTGTATTTAGTCTTTATTTTAGTTCGTTCTTTACATTTGTTTCTCTTCCTGTTTAGTTTAGACGGTTTTATATTGCATTCTCTCCGTGTTTTGTTGGTTCAGTTGATGTATTATTCCGTCGTTTCCCTCGTGTGATCTCTGTTTTTCACTGCGGTCACTCTCACTCTCTCACTCTCTCTCCCTGAGCCCGTAACCTATTATCACACACAGCTGCATCTGTTTAACAATCTTTTTTCCCCGTGTTCCACTACTCTCCCTCCCTATATATAAACCCAGTGCATCTACAGTACTTCCTCACTGCCAGATTCTCCCTCATGGTTCCCCGTGTTCCTCGTTGTCTGGTTCTACTACGTGTCTTATTCTGTTCAATAAATCTGCGACTATGAGAATAATGTTAACCTGTCTGCATTTTGGTCCGGTTCCTGCTCACCGCATGAGACACAGAACATTTTGGAAAGAGCTGAATCAGCAACTTATAAGGTAAACTAAGTACAACTGAATTATTTGAATGAGATTCTAAATATCCTGTTAGTATGACAGATGGAAGCTCACACCATCCAAAGACAATAACCAAATTAAAGTTTGTTGGTGAGATCATGTTGCTATACTGCATTTGTACTGATAATACGTACTATTTAATTTCCCTTTGGGATTGTTCATTGTAGATCAAATCTAAAGATGAAACAACTTTAGATTTTTCAACTTCAAATTACAGACAAGAAAACTTTTGGTTGTTTTTAGATACAGATTATGAAATGTCTTCAAATGTTTGGTCAGTAACTTGACCTAGACCCGAGCCGATAAAAAAATATTATAAACATAAAAATGCATTGAGCTGCTTGTGTTGGCTGCATCCATAGTCACAAAAGTGAACGTGATGAACAAGCTCCAAAAAGGTACAATTTTAGGAGGTATAAGAAGGGTTGGTTCAAGTTTTTTCTTGGTCTTATTTTAGATCAAACAAACAGCAATTATTTTTTATTTTTTTTATTTTAATTACAAAGCATCATAATTTTGACAGTTTGATCATTTATGATGAGATTTGGATCCCTGTAGCATTAAAATAATGTTAATCGAACATCCCTTTGTTGGATTTGAAAATATTTATCTCAATCAACATCTAAGATAAAATGTAAACATTTTAATTTCTCACATTACAAATTTGACTCTTTTTTTCTGGTAGTTTTCCGTCAGAGAAACTGCCCACATTCTGTGGGACCTGGAGTGGAGCAAACATCCATGTCGGCGCTATCAAACAGACCTGCTTCTCCTCAACTTTTCCGTCTCGGTCCTACCCCTCGTGTGCGTGTGTGTGCGTGCGTGCGTGTGCGTGTGTGTGCGTGTGTGTGCGTGTGTGTGTGTGTGTGTGTGTGTCTGTGTGTGTGTGTGTGTGTGTGTGTGTGTGTGTGTTTGTGTGCACTCAGGTCTGTCATTGCTTATGAGTAAGTTTCAGAATGTACACAATGCCGTACTTCTATGTTTTGGGTCTGAGATGTTGTACATCACTGCACCTCTATGTTTGTGTGGGTGGGGTTGAAGCAGGCGGGTTGGATTGTGAGATTAAGCAGAAATGGCTTGGGGATCACGCTGCTTCTCTGAGGACGAAAGGAGGGAGTGGGAGGATAAAGAAGTAGTAGAAGGAGGGTAAATGAGGGTGGGCTGAGAGTGTGTGGGGTTGGGCGGGAGGGGGACGGGGGTGTAAAAGGTAAATCTTTGCTCCCTCAGAATAATTTGATCCCCTGGCTTGGCTGGCTGTTCTTGACTGTGTCTTGTTCCGTCCGTCACCTAACAATGCAGCAAGGGTAACGTTACAAGTCGGAAGGGAACACTGATTCTCTGGATTGTTACTCACTGCACCCCCCCTCTCCTTCTTCCTTTCCTTCCTCACTCCACATACACAAACACACAAACTCCAACTTTGTCTCACATTTTAGTTTTCGCTCAGTCATTCTTCTCGTTCTCTCGTTCTGGTTGTATTTCTCTTTCTCTCTCACCCCTTTGGTTTAATGTTGAATCGGTAGACAGGTAGATCCCCAGCTCCACCACCTAACCC
>JAVLVB010000173.1:77051-101726 GCA_032876305.1 Orestias chungarensis | reverse complement strand
CAATAAAGAATTCCATAAAGTCATTACTGCTAAGAGTTGGAGGAATGGGTGACATAACAGAGTTTTCATTTCTCGTAAGTTTAGCAACTGTATTAAAAAGAAACCTAGGATTGTTCTTATTCTCCTCTATTAGTAAAGTAAAATATGCAGATCTAGCTTGGCGCAGTGTCCTTTTATACAGAAGCACGCTGTTTTTCTATATACATCATTCATGTTCAGTATGAGGAATGGCCTCCAAAGTGCAGCCTTTCTTTTCGGTGTGCTGATCCAGGAGGCGTAAATGCTACTAGTCAATGACTTGATGTGCTACCTGGGTTTCCTTAGATTTGAAAATGTTAAAAAATATATATTTTTTAACACGTACAAATGAAATGTCTGATTGGAATGAAATGATTTATTTGTAAATTGCCTCGAGACTATGTGTGTTGTAAATTGGTTCAATAACTTTTAAAAGGCAGACTAAAAACTTTGGTTGGAAAATCATACACCAGATTTCATAAGGCACTACTAAGCTACCAAGCTTAATATATATTTTCTTATTTTAATAATATAATTATACCAACATTTTTGTTTCAAGTTAAAACAGAGACCCCTAAAGGAACTTGAGGCTGAACACATTCAGTCTATAGTGTAAATATGGAGCCTATATAGGTTTAGCCTTTAAATTAAGATAAGGACTGAGAAGTTAAAATCAGTGATTTACACCCCATTTTATTATTATTATTATTTACTTTTTAAATTATTCATTTGTCCAGCTAATCGGATATAATCTTACTATTATCATGTACATGAGTACAAGGTCAAATCAGTGAGACAGGCTACATTATCTCACTGTATGAAATACAGTTTATGGAAAAACTGTTAACATATGTTTGCTAGTCAGAGGTGGTGATGGTGATTACACCAGTCCTGCTGGTACTTCAGGAGAAGTAGAGCCTTTGGCAGAAGTTACAAAACCATTTCTACAGTAGAGTAACAACACATGAACACTACCAGACGCTAGCAAAGACATAAATGGCTCAAGACTGTAATAATAGCTGTCTTGGCACTATGGCGTTATTCTATTAAGTGATTGTGTTGTTAAATATTTCTGTCTGATGCTGATTTGCTGTTATGAATCCCAGATCAAACATGAACATTTGTGTAGACCAACCTTGGATTTACTGTAGGTTGAGGTTCATTAGTAGTCCCTGATGATCTGCCACTGGCAGTTGATTTTTTACATGATTTGACTATGCAAAGCTCTAACTTACAGACTGTGCTGGATGTTTAAGCAGCCCTAAACAAACACCCATAATTATTGTATAAAAATTACACATGTTAGAACTCAAAGTTAAAGTTTAAGGATATCTCCATGCAATTTTGAGTTATTTGCAAGAAAGAATGTAATAAATTTGTCAATTTTTGCAATGAAGACTTACCCCAAAAGACTGCAAAGTCACTCTCTGTGGTTGACTAGAATGTAAAGAACTTTTCCCATATTTTACCTTCTTTTTTTTGTACTATGTATAAGTTTTTCCCTCGACAGAACATTCATGTTCTAATTTATGTTGGTCTATTTCATAAAACCAAAAAAATTCAACTAGGTTTTTGACTCTGACAGATGTGAAAAGGTTTGAGGGTTAGGAATGCTGATGCAACGGCAGTAGGTTTCACCAAAACGTAGCTTTCATATAGATCTGTACACGCACAGGAGTATTCAAAAGCATGTTGTCACAAACATACATGGTCGCGCTGAGAAAAACCAGGATGCTGTAAAAGCCCACAACAAGCATGGTGGTCCACCATGATCCATCTTTTTCAGTGTCAGGTTTTACTGTAATGGGCCACAAAAGCCACATCATTCCCACAACTCACACACAACATGTTTTTTTTTGGGTTTTTTTATATGATCAATCATGCTGTCGTGTTTGTTTTTACCCATTTTACTAGTCCACCATGTTTCAGGATTTCCTCGCTCCTTTTGACTTCCAATTTTTTGGTTGCCAGCATTTACTGAATTATCCCTATATGATTTGAATTTGCTCTTCATCCCCTAGGTCATTCATATTATGTATGATACATTTGGGCCAACTGTGTCTTCACTTCCTGCGCAGATAGTAACTTCAGCAACTTTATGTCCGGAGCATATTGATCAGTGTTGCTTAAATAAGTCAAGTCATTAACCTAAATGACTATGGAAGCAGAAAAGGATACCTGGAGAGGAGAGACTGGCCTTTCAAGAAATCCCCAGGGCTTGTTAACCTGTTTATTCTTTAAAGGTTCACCTTAAATGTTTTTTTATTATTATTATTAAATAGGTAAGATAATGTACATGGCTAGCTTCATCATTTCTTTGTGAATACGTTTGCTACACTTACCACTTGTGTTGTTTCTTATTTGTTATACATGGAAAGTGAACATGTAAATGAAGCTGCCTCCTTATTAAGACAATCCAGAAAGAGGGAAAGCAATTGTTGTTTCATTAGTCCCTTCAACATGTACATACTTCCTTTTTTTTAGCTGGGAGTAAACCAAACTTTACTCTTTTATTTTATACTATAGTTTTAGGTTTTCTAAAATATTTCAATGGGTGGGAGCTTGCCTTGAAAATGGCTGATGATTCGAAAGGATCAAAAAACAAAACGAATCACAAGATACTTTATATTATGCATCAAAGCACCTTATGCTTGACTTATTTGTATTTATTTTTTTAAGTGCAATCTGCCAAATTATATATCCTTGGACTAAAAGAAGCGAGTTGTTTTTAGCATTTACGAATTGAGTTAACAGATACAAACCTGTGATGTTGTAATATTGGACAAGAGAAGAACAGATGTAGAAATGAGGGATTACTGTAAAGTCAACGACAACACAAGCCATTGTTTCTGTCTGCTGATTCCAGAGGAGTGAATGCTGCAAGTCAATGACTCGATGAAATCTGCTGGGGTTCCTTAGATTGGGAACTTTTTCAAATTGATTTGTTATGATATATCCTTGATTTTAATTGATTTTTTGTGAAGTGCCTTGAGACGACACCTGTTGTAAATTGGCCCTATATAAATAAACTGATTCTTGATTCTTAAAGGAAGTATATCCTCTTTGAATTCTATGGTTGATTCTAAATTTGAAAAATAAAACAATGTTTGGTTTAGTTGTTAAAACCTTTTGTTTACCTTGATCAATGTGTTATTGCAGTTTTTACATAAAGCCTTAGTTTTTGGTCCACTTAGTTTGTGTGAAGATATTTTAAGTTTTTTTTTTTTTTTTTTGTTACAGGATTGCTGATGTATGCTGATTACCAAGTCTTACATTTAGCTGGTACAGAGGTTTTGGCGAATGAGGCAGCATGGTTTAGAATGTCACATTTCTGTAAATACTGCCCTTTAATCCTTGGTAATACTGATTTCATTTCCTTTAAGGACGTGGTCTTTGATTATCTATAACGTTTTAAATCTAAAGAACAGAAGGTAAAACATCAACTGTCTCAAAGGAAACTCGTCTAAATTTGGCAAAATAAAAGATTGTTAGCGGAGACAAAATCCTTACACTTTTGATTTATAGGTTGTCTACCATTTCATGCTGTGTTACAACTCTACATTTTTGTAGTAGATAGTATATGAATTAAGAATAAGTAACCTTCTTTAAGATTAACAATGGGTCCTTGGGTGATCGGTCACTTTCACTTTATTCTTAAAACTAAAGGTTTATGTAAAATCCCTGGAATAAACAGGGTTCTCCATATAAGGAGGTAACGGATCGGCTTCTCCCTTCAATACTAAAACTAATGTCTGACAAGGATAAGTTTGGTAAATACTGAAGCAGTTATTTTAAGAAGGACCAGCTGTGTAGTTGTGAATGATTTCAATATTTCTCTTCTTGACAGTTTTATACTTTTTTTTGTCTGTTTGATTAGTTTCATTGAGCTTAGTGTTACTATTTTGGTTTTAATGGACTGAATCCATTAAGTCCGTGTAATTATAGCTTTTCTAAAGCTGACATTTGTAGAGCTGGAACTCTTTGGTGTTTCTGTGGTTCATGCAGACACCAGTAGGTGCTGCTGAAGAGCAACAGTGGTGCCACTGGTGTGTGTCCTCACAGTCTGGGCTGAACACCAGCCTCCAGTCAGCAAAGCGGACCACAACTCACCAAAGTGTTGAGGGAGACACTGACAAAAAACAATAATACCAACAGCAAGCCTTCAGTGCTGGTTCACAGCTGAAGCGGTGTTTTCAAACTACAAATAAAATGCCTGGTGTTTTTAATTAACTTTAACTTGCAGCTGAATAATATAAAAAAAAAAATAAAATAACATAAAAGGTGCAGTAATAAAAGAAAACTTACATTTAATGATGCTTCCATCTAAAAGGATCTGTCATGTTCATACCTTGGTGTTGTATTTGTTGTGGACCAGACTCAGCCTTGAGTCTGCAAAATGACTGGGTCATCAAATTGTCAATGATTTATTATCTTTAATCTGCCAGGTATTGCTGCCATATAGAGCTAAAGTCCTTATGATCATTTCTCATCTATCAAATAAAACATCTAAATGTATTTATCATCCAAAAAACGCAATGCAAAACTGATGAAAACCATTCTAGATTCAGGCATGTGTTTGTTTTGCTTTTGTTTGTTTGCTACAGTGTTACCTTCTTTTACTTGCGGGTGCAAGTTACAATCTCACATCTATCTCATGGAATTTACTATTTAAAGCCTTTTGGATGTAAGGCGATATCTGTGTCTGCCATCACAGGTATGACCTCAGCAGAGAGTTTAACTCTGTGTACAAATCAAAGGACGACATCATATATAGCGTAAGTCTGCTCTCCTGATCTTTCAATCCACCTTCTTATTTTCAAAATTCACAGGGGGGTCCACTTTGAACCATCTGTTCAAGAATTCAGGTTGGAGTTCAAAAAGGGTTAAATTAGCTAAACTACAGTGTTGTGCAAAAATATGAATGAGCCTTAAATTCTTTAGTGTTTTTTTCACATTTTAATAATAAATTGTTTCTTTATTTTTAGCTGAACGTATAACTATTTAACCAAAAGTAACACATAACTGTTAGGAGGGTAAAAATGTATGTTAGCTTTATTCTTTTGTTTTACTTACAGTAAGTGAAAATCTGAATGGGTCATGAAATTATCTTAAGTATTCATAGTCGATATTTCCAAGAACTCTGTAGCTCTCACTGCAGTTAGCTCAGTTTTTTTCTTTTCTTTTTTTTATATTAAACAGATCATCCTCAGACAGATTTGCTCGGGATCATGTGTAAATGGATTTTCCATTAGAACAATAGTCTGGTCCAATATAACAGATTTTAAACTATTCATTTTCAGCTTCCTGATGTAGGTTTAGAATCGGCACCGAGGTGAACCTCTTCATACAGCCTCTTAAAGGTTTTCTTTTAGGATTGTCCTGTATTTAGGATTGTCCACACATTTGCAATAGACCCTGATCAGTTATCCTGTCCCTGCCGAACAAACGCCTGATGCTGCAACCACCATCCTTCACGATAGTAATGCTTTGTCCATGATTACTTGTAGTTCTGGTTTTCCCGCACTTTGCATGTTGAACAAGAAATTCTGCTCTGCTCTTGTCAAACCAGAGCAGATTCTTCAAGTCTCCGCTGGCAACTATGAACAGGACCTTTTATTTTCATAATGGCAATCACCTGTGTGACTAATAAATAAGCTACCAACATATTTTCCAGCTGTTGTGGATCTCTGCGTCTCCTCCAGAGCTTTGAACGTTCCTCAAAGACACAACCCTGCTTCGAGAATCTCCAGAACGTTATCCCTGCTCTATTTGCTGTGTTCATTCGTCGTCATCGTGCTGTTTTGTTAACTCATGTTTCCTAACAAACACCCGAGATTAAACTGTCCCCATTTACACCCCATTTTCTCTTTTCCAAAGGCAGTTGGATATGTTGGATTTTATTTATCAGTGTCATCGTTTACGGCTCTTAAACGTTAAATGCTTCTTTGGCAGCATTGCTGAGATAAAAAAGAAATACATCCAAATTAAAAATAGTACATGAGGCGTGTAAAATTTCTTCTAAAACTACCTGCTTCTGGTTTTTTGTATTTCTATAGCCTGGATTGCATCCGATAATTATTAGCCCCCATTTATCCCCCACCAGGGTGCCAGTGGGCCAGCAGCCACTGACAAGGTTAAGCTGTTTAGAGTAGGTGAGGAGATTACACAGCTTATTATCCACATCTCTACGTCTCTCTCTCCCTCTCTCTCTCTCTCTCTCTCTCTGTCCCCCCTTACCCCTTGGTCCCCGCCCCCAGCATGACTGCATGGGGCCGCTCCGAAATTTAATACCATGTCTACAACCAGATAAGGCTTTCTTAGGGACAGATTAACAATATGCCCATTGTTCAGCCTTGCAAGCAGGCAAATACAGGCAGGTGAAGCTCAAAGCTGAGGAGTCAGGTTGTCCGAAGTGAACTCTTGCAGAAAGGAAGACAAACGTTTGAGAAAAAGGGGTCTAAGGCAGAAGAAAAGAAGAGCAGAAAGATAGAGAGGAAGGCAATGACAGAAGAAAGACAGGCAAACAGTGGGGGAGACGAGAGGAAGGGGAACAGGGCCACAAGGAATTCGGCAGATAGTCTGGAAGTACTGGGTCAAGCGCTGCATTTTTCCCTCGGTAATAAGAGACTGGGGAAGGCATGTCAGCGGCCAAATTGCCCCTCAAGCTCACTGACATGAACTGTCAGCAGAGAGAGGAGAGGGACTCTGTCTGGCCTGCTCTCATGCCAGGGTTAATCACTGGCAATTACCGAGAGGAGGAGCAATCAAAAGGGGTTGCGATGGTGCTGCACCGAAGTGTGTGGCCAGCTGTGTTTGGGTGTCACAAACCAGTGTGATGTTAACCAGCCCTCTGTCCAACGCCTGAGAAAAAAAAATATATATATATTTATAGATATATGCATTTTAATCTTTGGAGGATTTTACATATAGTTGAAGTGGACGTGGTGTGCAATGATCACAAACACCAATTGTGTGCGTACAGAGGTGGTAGAGTTAGGTAGGTGGGGGATTTAGAGGTGATGAGGCTTTAAATCGGAGGGGTCCCCAAATTACTCCGAGGTCCTGAGTACCTGGTGTGAGATCGTGTCAGAGGGCAGAGGCTGAAAACTGTTCAAGCCGAGCTGTGAATTTGAGAGTAATGAAAATGAAATAGTGCAGAGGGATGTGGGGGGGGGGGGGGGGGGTCTTTTCTTGTGCTCCAGCATTAACGTGTGGCATGGAAGCTGCTTTGCTGCAGACAGAAAAGCTCTGCAGAGGGTGGTGAAGGCTGCACAGAGGACTGTTGGAGTCAGCCTCCCCAGCACCACAGACATTTACACCTCCAGATGCAGGAAGAGGGCCTCCGTTATCATGAAGGACCCCACACACCCAGCACACTCACTTTTTGTCCCGCTCCCCTCAGGCAGGAGGCTGCGTAGCATCAAGTGTAAAACCACGAGACTAAGAAACAGCTTCATTCCTGAAGCTGTGAGACTCTCAAACACACTCAATCACAAATGAAAAACACTTTCTCATTTAACCGGCACTGTTCACTTTAATATCACACTTTACAATGTTGCTTTAAAAGGTCACTTAATACGTCACTTGCACTCCGAATTTTCATTGCTCCTATGTCCAAAGTCCCATAATGTAGATTCTGTGCAGTCAAATCCTATTTCTCGTATAGTTCTTTATATTTTATTATATTATTTAAAATTGCTATCAGGGTGTAAACCGGACCGGGGGATTAGAATTTCGTCCCACCTCATGTACCACATGTGATGTGATGACAAATAAAATTCCTTGATTCCTTGATTCCTTGATTCCTTTTTCAGACATTCATACACAGTAGAGGACCCTTAAAAGTATATAGCTTCACAAAAGCTGTACTTCAAAAATTAAGAATAAAGATAAACTAAAAAAATAAGCAGTACAAACCATAAAATAGGCATATAACATGCAAACGTTTCAAAATGTTCAAGGATTAAGAACATTAATTTTAAACAGATTTTTTTTAACATCTACTGCTCAGATGTTACAGTGAAATCTACTAAATATGTTGGAAGATTACTTCCCAATATAAAATTTAAACTACAACCTACGTTTGCAGCAAAGTCTTTTCATATTAGCAGCAGCAGTTTTCATGTAAATGAATGAATTTGGTTCGGATCTCGACTGCACAGATGCCGAATGATATCCAGAGGGTTTGTCTTTGCGTTTGTGTCGAACCGCTGAGCATCATCAGCAGCACAGAGTTGTGCTATTGATGATGCTCGGCATTTGTGTTCACATGGTGACAGTTGACAGCTGTTTTTTCCCTTAATAAGATTAGGCTAAAGAAATTACTTGTGCACTCTTTAATCTGCTATTTAACGGAGGAGGCCACCTGGGGCCAGACTTATCCCATCCGCTCTGAACGGCTAATCAAAGAGGGCTTGATTCACAAAGGGACACAGGCGGCACTTCACCACACATGAAATCTGCCCCCGTAAAAGGGTGATGAACGTGTGATTCACAAATGTTTCATTTCTTGTGTTTAGATTAATGTTTCTATTTTGTATTTAGTGGGAAATTTGTCTCTATTCATTTGATCATTCAGTTAAAGCTCGTGCAGCATCCTTTAGTGAAATCAGTCAAATTGTAGATAAGTTTGTGTTACAGGTAATGTTTCAGAAAAAAATGCTCCCTACTATAAGCTTCAATGAGAGTCAAAACACAATTATGCCAAAGAAGGAAAGAGGTGCTAAATTGTTTTGAAACCCACCACCATTCTTTCACATCACACATTGGGGCTCAATAATCTATTATATTTAAGGGTCAATGCATTCAAGTGACATCTGGTCTCAGATCCTTCCTGGTCCCGACCGCCCAAGAACATTTTACACCCACTCACCCAGCCATTCACACACTAGTGATAGCTAAGCTACTACATTGTAGCCACTTCCCTTTTCCTTTAATGTTCTTCCCCTTCTCGCTTTTTCTCCTCCCTTTATCCATGTCGTCTTTTCCTCTGAATCCCATAGTTTCTCCCTCTCTCTTCTTCTCTCTGCACTTCTCCTTTTGCCCTCATGCTCTGCTGCCCCTTACACACCCTCCAACGTAACAGATTGCTATCAGCCGGCTGTGATCTGAGCAGACCTGTCACATCATCTCATGCTATTGGCCGCGTGCCTCTCAAATCAGTTGTGACAGCTTCCTATTACATTGTTTACCTGGCTGCAAGGGGAAGCAGCCTTTCTTAACTGATGCTCAAATCGGCTCTGTCTGCACCATGCATAGCTTCTTTAGGCCCATGCATTTTGTGGTTTACGATGTCTCGTGTTGTTCCAGTAAAGATTGCTCCGAGAATTGGGACCACATGACGAAAGCCATCATGGATGTCGAAATGTTTATGACAAAGAATCGACAAGCTCTTTGCCTTAAAATATCACAGATCTGAGCTTCTCGGGTGGAATTCAATCTTAAGTTGAAATGTTGAAAATGCTTTCTCTGAGTTGAGCTTGGATAATATTGGAGCTTTAAGATAGCAACGCAGCATATGAAAAGAATTACTGCATCCCAACTAATCAGTTTTAAAAGTGCACGGGTTTGAAAATTGTATCTTATCAAAAACTTTGTCTTGATATCGCTTTGTACTTTTGAAGTTTTGGAAAGACATGTATCATCATTTTGGGTTTTCCTCCATATTTGCTTTCAAGCTTACAGCTCACGGTAGTTCTATTCGTTTTCATGTCAGAAATAATGCAATATTTTAAAAGGATGAAGAGCACAGAAAGAAAGAACCAAAGAGCACAACCTTTTTTTTTTTACTACTAAATGGCAGCTCAAGACAGAAATAGTGAGAACAAAGTCAAGTTTCAGTTCATATAGAAAAGGTTTTTGATGCTGATGTATCCAAGTAACCAGAAGGAGTCAGGAGAAATGTTATCCGAATGCAGGATCTTGAAAGTGGCATCCTGTGCAATATAAAATACCTCTGCGATGAGGCCAGTCAGCCTGTAATTCAACGCAGACTGAAAAAAAATATTTGTGGCAAAACTGTTATGTGAGAGATTTAGATTATAGTTGTGTTGCACTTTGACTCTGACCCTAACACGAGATAGCATTACTTTGATATTTTACATTTTGAATCTGGATGTGACCTATAAATTACACTGATATGAATAAAAGGCGTACAGGAAAAAAAAAATACAATAATTTAAGAATTTCTTAAAGAGATTAAAGTTCTGAAGAAACTAATGAATGTGTACAATTGACAACTCTAGTGCAGTGACTTCCCATTCGTGGGTGCTCCCGTTTGTCCCTGCTTTTTATCTCGGCACATAGGTCATCAGGTCAGAGAGATTAGACTGTCGGTAACATGACAGAATTTGGCATCCGAGTGAAACGGTTTCCTTACAGCTGTCTTCCTTTCCCTGCTCATCCAAGACGCTTCCTGATGCTTTTATGGCAGCATCCAGGTTTGTTAAGGTGAGCATAGATATTGCCCATTCACAACAAACATTATCTATAGACACTTGAAAAACAAAAATTGATCCAGTTTAAAAAAATGTTTTACAGAAACCCTTAATGTATTTTGCTTAATCATATAAACACATTTAAAGTAACATCAAGTATAGTTTGACTTCTGTTATAAGACAATGGAGGGAAGCTCAGTTTATTATTTGAAATGGTAAAATGTTTCCCATAAATGGAAATCAGATTGCGTTATGTCACAGACTTTGCATCTTTTTTTTTTGTTTGTTTTGTTTTTAACGTAATTTTTTTTTTTTATTACAACAAAAACCGACACGTGTGATAGTAAAGACTTGACTAACTGTAATACCAAAAATCAATAAACGTAAAACTTTGGATTAACTTTTTGCTGGGATACGCATTTTTTTAAAGTTAGTTTTGTTCTCTTTAATATTTATTCAATTATCTGCTGTTTAAGTCGCTGCAAATTAACAATGAAGGTGAGGAACATCCCTCCCTAGCAGCTGGTGACCTGCCAGGGACAACATGTTTACAGAAACCCCCAGAGTCAGCCAATTAGTTAATTGGAAAGTTATGTTCTTGGCATGAATAATTAAACACAGGCTCTATGAAATTAGTAAAGCATTCAGAGGCCCCCATTAATTCTTCACAGCTGTATGAGTGTAAAGCGACTGCACCTCTGTATGTCTGCATGGTTTCTTTCTTTTGTGAGTCCCTTTTCAAGGTTTCGGAGAAATCCAAACAATTTCTCTCCAAACTGGAAGGAAAAAAGTTGCCAAAAAGAGACTGAAATTTTAGCAGCACCCTTTTTGGTTAAGTGTGGAACTCTGCCTGCATAAAAGGAGTAGTTTTCTCACATAACATTCCTCCGTGAAATAACAGATGTCAATGGCAAGGCAATGTGTTGCACGTAACAGTGATGTGTTTTTTTAAAGCCTATCACTTGATCGAAAGGCAGCCATGATGTTGAATTTGTCACATTTTCATGTAAACGGAACTGTGCAGACTAAACAGCATGGACTGGTCAGAAATATTCAAAACATGCAACACATATGGTTCATATCAGGAAAAAAACAAATCAAATAGTTTTCCTTTTTCACTCGTGGACTCAAATACCTTCCTGCTGCTTCATTCAAAAGAACCGATACAAACCTATAATGATGGTGACAGAGATGTGTTTTGGATTTAGTGTACAATACATCTTTGTATTAGGTTTCTTTTGGCCAAATCAAGAAATGAAAATTTAACATCAAGAGAGTTTATTTCTTGAGTCAGTGAGATTTTAAGAGGATGTCCTGTTTTTTCTTGTTCTAAGTCACCTGTCTTGGTTTTCCATCAAACCATTTTTAAAGTGGTGGTTTCTAAGAACCAGTTCGTCTTTTTTAAAATGTTCAATAACTGAACAACTAAACACTGCAGCAGACTTAACGTAGCATTTGAAAACGCCATGGGCTTGCTGTCTCTGAGGGATCTCTGATGTTCATGTCACTAGCTTTTGCACAGCCTTTTTTTGGCCTCTTAAAAACAGTGATATGGTTCATTGTCCATTACTCAAGGGTTTATTAAAAGTGCAATAAAAAGTTTGACGTATAACATTTTTCCCATTTATTCTATTCTTCTATTCTTCTCATCTGCAAAAACAATCATTGGAAATGTTTGCTTGAGTTGCCATCGAATTTTAAGATGTGCAGAGTGAAAACTGAAGGGCTGTTATCATTTGGATGAAACTGGGAAGCACTCAATCACGTGAATCCTGGTCAGATTTGGAAATTGTTCTTTTAAGATATAAAAAGTCAGGGTTTGTTAAACCTGAATATTTACATGACTGTAAAACGAAATAATCACTTTATATGTGTGACCTAAATTGATTTTTAATTGTTTGACTTATACTTTTCTGTGTCAGTTAATGTTTTTGGCAAAAAGCCAAAAATTATCAAAACTCATTTTAAATGCAAAGCTACACATATATTTTCTTAGTATTTTTGTTTTAAACATTTTGGGGGTTTTGCCACAAGCTCGATAAAACTGTTTACTGGACTTTTAAAGCATGTCTTCTTAAAGAATATATATAACTAGATCATTTATGTCTGTCACTCCAAAACAATGAGCTTGTTCTCCTTAAGCCATTATATATATATTTTTAAATGACATCTATTTTGTAGTTGTTCTCGATGGAAACTGAAGACAGATACCCTTTCTGACGTTTTCACCAGCTATGACATCATATATGCACAGACTATACATGCTGATCGCAAACTAGAACTAACTCTGGGAATAAATGAAGTCTCCTTTTTTCACCTCAGCCTTTAGCCGTGGTTATCTGAACACCACTAACATGACCTGCGCGGCTCCTTTACACTCTGCTGCAAACACTTCCGAGGCTTCTCACTTGCCTCGGCCTGGCACGCGACCAGACAGTATCTGTCACTGTGTCTTTTCGTGTCCAATTTTATCCCCAAGCTGATTAATAATACAGAGAGGTGCTGTTATTCATGGCCCAATGTCGAGAGATTCTCGGTGAGAACCACTGCTCTTTGTGAGGATATGCTGTGTGGTTAAATTGAAATAGCTTTTTTTTCGCCCCATGTAAAATAAAACTTTTGTCATATGCTGTTTTGAAAATGAGATATGTCCTTCGTCCTTCAAAGGTTGTTTTATGGATTCATACTTAACAACAACAGAACATGTTATTTCAAGAACGTTTACTCGGGTAGTTCCTTTTCTTTAATTGCTTGATCGCATCTCTGCATATTTTATACTACCTCATGATTGCAGTATTGGGAATATGTTATGGTATCCCTGTCAGAATAAAGGAAATCACACATTTATTTTCTTTTAGAAAATCTCTTTTCACTGAGATCGAGAATGTTTTGGGGCTCTTTTTGCTTTCACCAGCTGATCAGTTACCATACGAGCCCACATTTTAGGACTACCACTCCTCAGTTAGCTGGCATGGTGGAGTGCTCCGCTGGCAACGAGCCCGTTTAAAACTGGCTGGATCTGGAAGGAGAGGAAAGCATAAAGACCCCATGACTGGGCTCTATTTACATAGAACATTGAGATTCTGGTAGTGTGGCTGCATCATTTATATGGATAATTTGCTGATAGATTGTGATTAATATTTATGAAAGACTTTTAATTTCT
The DNA here is from genome assembly GCA_032876305.1 of Orestias chungarensis. Lineage (NCBI taxonomy): Eukaryota > Metazoa > Chordata > Actinopteri > Cyprinodontiformes > Cyprinodontidae > Orestias > Orestias chungarensis. The sequence continues at coordinate 88,109 of JAVLVB010000173.1, read as the reverse complement.
CCCACTTTTCACCGGCTGTTGCCAAGGACAGAAGCCTCTGTCAGTGCCCACTGGTGTAAATGATCGTGCTCACAATCCAGTCTTAAACTATTGTTCCTTATTCTGTCTTGCAAACATCATTACATGTGAAAACAGACAGGTTTTAAATCTGAATGAAATGTAAAAATATGGTGTCATTATTTTCAAATACTCTTTATACTCACAATTTTCAAAACAGTTTCTCAAAAACTTTTTATAAATAGACTTCTTTCTATTTTATGAAATAGAATTATATAATATCAGAAAATGTTTAATTTTTTTTTCTTGTTTCAAAAATATAAAGGATATGTAGTCTTTAAGCAGATCACACTTATAAACTTTTTAAATCAAGCTTGTGGATTTTGTGCTTTAAGAAAAAAAGGCAATTCTGCTAACCTTTTTCTTAAAGAACAGGCAAGAATTTCTGTTCCCAGCTGTGCAAGGGCTGCAGAGACATAACGAAGAAGACTTACTCAATGTGGGGATCAAGGGAACAGCACTAGGCTGGTTTAAATCGTATTTATCTGATAGATCCCAGTTTGTGAATTTAATTGAGAAATCTTCTCCGCATTGTAAGGTTTCTTGTGGAGTACCACAGGGTTCTGTACTTGGCCCAATTCTATTTACTATATCCATGCACCCTATTGGTAAAATCATCAGACAGCATGGTGTTATTTTCCACTGTTATGCTGATGATACACAACTGTATTTATCTATAAATCCTGATGAATCCAGGTAGTTTGGTAGATTACAGGCATGTCTAGATAGAATAAAAATGTGGATGACTTTAAACTTTCTGCTCTTGAACTCTGAAAAGACAAAAGTTGTTATATTTGGACCAGAACCTCTAAAAAAGAAATTGCTTAGTCAGCCACTGGACCTGGATAGCATCAGGTTGGCGTCTGGTGACGCTGTAAAGAACCTTGGTGTTATTTTTGATCAGGAAATATCTTTCAAGTCCCATTTAAAACAGGCCTGTAAGAGTTCCTTCTTACACTTTAGGAATATAGCAAAAATTAGAAAGATGCTGAAAAGCTAGTCCATGCATTTGTTATTTCAAGGCTGGACTATTCTAACTCTTTATTAGCAGGAAGTTCGCAAAACGTGGTTAAAAGCCTTCAGTTGGTCCAAAATGCTGCAGCAAGAGTTCTGATGAAACTTAAAAAGAGAGATCATATCTGTCCAATTTTAGCTCCCCTTCATTGGCTCCCTGTCAAACTTGGAATATATTTCAAGATTCTTCTTTTGACATATAAAGCCCTCACAAATCAAGCTCCATCGTATATCAGAGATCTGATTACTCCTTATGTCCCTAACAGAGCACTTCGCTCTCAGACAGCAGGTTCACTGGTGGTTCCTAGTGAATGACTCAATGCAACCTGCTGGGGTTCTTTAGATTGGAAACTTTTTAAATTGATTTGTTTATGATGTATCTTTGATTTTAATTGATTTTTTTGTAAAGTGCCTTGAGACGACATCTGTTCTAAATTGGCCCTATAAAAAATAAACTGATTCTTGATCCTTACAGGTTTTTAGTTTATACCAGGACACCCTCCCTGCTGCATGCACTTTAATTGGTGCTGTTTATATGTTACACACATGCAAAGAAAAAGAGGATGAGCAAAGAAGATGAAATGCTGAATGGTTAGAAGAAGATGGGGTGATACGAACATCATAAAGAGGGTGGGGGGTAGCATAAATGGCTTCATAATTAAGGTGGCTGAATATGGGTTCAAATCCTCAACTTCAGTAAATTAATCAAATTAATTTATGGAAAAGATATACATTCTTAAAATATGGAAACAATTTTAACTTCACTTCAAAGATTGGGTTTTCCTTCTTCCCAGAGTTTAAAATTGCACATTTGCACAGAAGAAGATGAATTTTTTAAACAAATAAACAACTAATGATCTGTTTATAATAATAGTAATAATAATAATAGAAAAAAATATAAATGAGAATCACCTCAATTTTACTATGATAAATTCTAAAACCTTCTAAAAAACTAAATCTAAACAAATAAAAACTCAAACAAAACTTCTTATATACTCTATCACAAAGAAAGGCGCAGCGATGATGGTTGAAACTGCTTAAGAAACCTAAGACCACAGCTCTGAATTACTTTTACTTTAAATAATACTGTACAGTTTGATTGTAGGCAAAGTTTGGTTATGAGTAATCATAAGCACTGAACAGCCCATCCAATGCAAATATTGGTAAAACCTCAACAATGAGATGATCAGGAAAATGTGACCTTGCCTTATCAGATCCTGGAGAAAATGATGGTGGATATGAAGAGAAACAATAATCAAGTCGAGTTTATTTCTATTGAACGTTTTAGTCCTTTACATGATGAAAACAAGGTGCAAACACTGCTGTTTCTCATGAACACCTCTGGGAACAGAGAAACAATCGTCAAACCTTGAAACAGTTTCAGAAAAGCAAACGTTTGTCAAATACTATCTTTTAAATCATCAAGAGCAGTCATTGTCCAATATTTAACAAAGACTAATTTAATGGATATTCTAGCAGGACATTATTAATTGAAAGCAACTCTAAACAAATAGGCTTCTAAGCCTCTATTTATTGGCCCTTAATGTCTGATGGTTTGTTTCAGGTAAGAGCAGCATAAAAGTAAAACAATAGTGACATTAATTGTAAAAATGTGGATTTTCTTTATTCAAGATCAACTTTACAACAACACTTCAAAAGGATGAGAAGAAAAAACAATCATATTGAATGACTAGATTATTGATTCTGCTATGTTAATGCAGCACAAGCAGCTACATTTCTATGCATTTTGGCAAAATGATACGAATCCAGCTGTAGTGAGCAATAGAGCTTATCGTCTCTGTAGATGCAAAGCTGAAGTTGTGTATTGTGTGTTGTTACAACATGTAATATTTAATGATAGTAGTTATGATTTTGGCAGCTAAGCTTGTTAGTTGTCATCCTCCCTGCACTCAGTCTGATTCACTCATAGGTTCCACTTGTTTCTCTGCACACATATAACCAAATATTCTTCCAGATTAATAAGAACCTCACAAGTGAGTGGATTACCAGCGTTTCCGGTAATTTTTTCCTGATCTTGACCCAGTTCTGTCTTCTTGGATTTTCCTGCCTTGCACTCTGTGTAACGTTTGACATCTGGTGATCTGGACTTTGACCCTGCTTCTGTTTTTGGACTTCTGTTAAGTCTTACCCCTGGACTTTTTTGTTGCCTCAGTCTTCACGGTATCTTCTGAGTCCTTTGCGCCACATCCTGAGGTCCTAACAGGAGCTATTAGTTTTAATAACTGCTTATGCTGTTCCCAACATTGACTGTTATTATTAACTGCCACGATAGGGGCAGCAAAAGAGAAAGATTTCGAAACAGCAATAAAAATAAATACAAAAAGAAATAAAAATGAATATAAACATTGATTTAGTCAGTAATTAATTGGTTCTTTTTAACTTAACCTCTGACACAACTTTCCTTTCATCAGTGATACCTGAGTCCACACGGCAAGGTTTAGTCTACTGTAAAACCACATAAGTCCACATTGGTCTGTTAAGTGCAGACTGACAAACTGACAATAGATGCCTTAGTGAAGCCATTTGGGGGAAAATGTCATAACAAAAAGCTGTAGTCTTTGTGGCATGTGACATAGCAAGTAAGTAGGTTGTGAGAGGTTGAAAATTGCAATTACCTGTTTATGGAAAGTCTGAACTGACTGACAGCTTTAACAAAGACGTGACAGAGTGGGATTGTCCCGGAGAAGAGTTTAGCTCGAAAATCGCTGCTTTAAATGCTCTTAGTGTTGGTGATCGACCGCTGCTCAGCTCCCAGAAGTGACTGACAGTATTTTGCCTCACCGGGAGGTCTGGTGATGGACAGCGCTCTCTGTAAGGTAACCCTTTAAAATGAGTGGACTGGTCCCTCAGGGGGAGACATACCTGAGCCAGTCAGACAAGGTGAGACAGATCCTTCCATTGGCTCCTCATCTGGACTGAATACTGAGGGCAGATATGTCGACGGAGTAATAGGCCAATTACCAGTGATTTGTACTGTAGTATGTAGAAAGGAAATGTTCTCTGGACCTGTCACTGTGAGACAAATTTAACATATCGTATTAATGCACTGGTATGGAGGCTTATGTGACAGTGAACAGTTTTGAATTACAGCCCCTATACTGTTTGCAGACTTGAAGTTTTTTTATGGTCCATTCTTCTTTAGTTTCAGCGCCTACGTCATGCATACTCTGCACTGAAAACTGTAAAATTATATGTGGCAGTGTCTGTAAAAACCTCCCTGCCTGGCTAAAGTCTCCTATAACCTTGTAGAAGAAATTGTTATGATCTGAAAAAGGTCAAACATGAACTTTTGGACCATCGTTTCCAAAAAATGAATCAGGAATGAACACCGTACCCATTAGCAAACATGGTGTTGTCAGCATTGTGTTGTGGGATTGTGGACCCAAATAAATTGTCGCTTTGACAGCTGCAAGTCCTGGGACTCAGGCAACCAAGTTACTGCAGATTTTAGAATTTCTTAAATGTTTTCGACCAGTCTCCTACTCTTGAACAGTAAGCTTTTTCTTTTAGGGTTAGGGGCTATTTCAAGTTTTGTTTTTTAATCAATATTTTTTAATTGCATGTAGAGTTGTAGGCGTCTAGTACTCCTTGTAAGGTCAGGTTTTAATTCATTAATAATTGTTTTCAGCTATTTTTGTTCATAATTTGTGTCAGAAGAAGAAAACACATTTAACAGCAGAAAAAAAAAAATTTAAAATACGAACTCAGACCTCTTAAGTGCACAAAAACTCATAATAAATACATTTTTGCGTGTGAATCAGAAATGTTAATGTTTGAATAGATTTAGAATAGAATCAAGAAATCAATATCTCCTCTGGTATCAGCAGACAGAAACAATGGCTTGTGTTGTCGTTGACTTTACAGCAATCCCTCATACTGAGCATGCATGTAGCGACAGTGGAGAGGAAACACTCCCCTTTAACAGGAAGAAACCTCCAGCAGAACCTGGCTCAGCGCAAACAGCCGTCTGCCACAACCGACTGGGGTTTGAAAAGACAGAAAACTAAAGTAGATGCACAGGATACCAATAAATAAAAAGAGTTTATAGCAGCAGTTGTAGAGCGTCGCTGGAAGCATCTCATCAGCCCATGTTCTCATCCAAGAAGCTGTCTCAGCTAACAGAACGCCAGCCCAGGTGTGGTTACTATGGGGAGAAGAACACTAAGAGAAAACAAGAGGTTAACAAGGTTAAAATAATGGCAACTAAGGCAGATTGGACAAAGGAAGAGAGTAGCCGAGAGAGAAGTGGTCAGATTGTCCTCCAGCAGTCTAACCCTATAGCAGCATAACTATAGATAGACTGTCAGCCTATCAGAGGCAAAGGACATACAAAAAAAACATGTTTGCTCCATGTAGGATTAATTTAAAAGCATTCATTTACACAATATCCTTTTATATTATGCGAGACATAAAATCATCAACTAGGGATGTTTTACGTTTAGTCAATGTTTCCCAATGCTACCAAAGTACTTTTCTATAAAATACCAATTGTTAATCAAATATACACATATTTTTCACCTAGGATGCATGTTATAAATAATACGTGGATCTGACTGAAATGAGATTGCTCATACCTAAAACTGAATTCATCTATTAAGTACTGCCTAAAATAAAAAATAAAAAAGTGTTCACAGTAGTTGATATCTTTTTTTATTGTTATGGCTTCATTTAATTTGTAATTTAAGAAGCTTTGAAAGAAATCACTATTGAACATTTAAAATTTCCATCCTTCATTTTTTTTATAAAAATGTTTAACATAAACGTTGCTGTAAGCTGACTAATTAAACAACCCTCCTGTTTGCGTCAGGGTCACTGCTCACTCGTCCACTGCTGCCATCCTCCACATCCACCCCAGCTGCTGTGCTCTAATGACAGCCAGTCGTTTGATCAGCGGCTCGCCTGTCACTGAATATGTGTGAGAAACCTGCCGTTCTTTCTCCGGCTCATTCTTCAGCCCCACTACCACTGTGGTTTTCCTCAGTAGCCAGTAAGCGGAAGCCACCGTCATGGTTAATATGGGTTCTTAGGGTCGTAATAAACAGTACCTTTCCTTAGTCAATCTTCTCCATATATTTTATCGTGACTGAGTTCCAGTCCCACACAGAGTAATATTTCTCTGTATCACTGTTGAGTCCCTCTAAATTATCCCTTGTGACCTCAAAGACACCTGAGGGTGTCTTGTTGGTGCCTTTGGAGAGTCTTTATCTCTTATCCAAAAGCTGAGTTATTTCAATAGTGTACTTGCCTCTCATTTTCCCGTGTTAGTTTCTAAGGAAAAGGAAAGTATTTTATCCTCTGATCACATAACATAACATAACTATGAAGACGAAACAAATCAATTCTGGCAATGTTTTTATTAAAGAAGTGTCTCTGAGCTTCCGTTTTCCCAATCTTGCAGCAGATTTACATCTAACTATTCTAAAACAAGTTATAGGGTTTGGTTTAATTCTTTTCTTAGTGTCTCCATTTGAATGTTTATTGTTGTTCTGACAGAAATTGAACCTCTGCCTTCTTGTTAGAGGTGTTATTGATGTTATCCTTCCTCGTTTCAACATGGAAGTGGTGTGTTTAGGGTGATGTGTAGCATGAAGGCAGAAAAAAGCTTCATTTTGTGCGCATGTTACCAGATCACGTCATACTTCCATATAGTTGCCGCACCGCCTATATGGCTTGTTGCAAACTTTGAACTAAACGTATGACTTTTATTTCAACGGAATGTTTCTTCATGCCAACCTCTCATGAATACCAGATTTTCAAAGTGTGTAAATAATATTGTGTACTTTATAAATATATAAAGTTGTGCTATCAACAAGATCTCCCAGCTGAGATATGAACTCTGCATCGTCTCCAGAGGTAGCATAGCCTGCTTGTGCTCTCCTTGTCCTGTCTATTAGCTTAGGTGGAATTTCCTGTCTTGGTAGGTGGTTTGTTTGTCTTTAGTATACTCTTTGCCTTTCCATGTGATGGACTTTTTAATCCATGGGATTCTAAAAACTGTAACTTTTTTGTCTTTTTACTCCATTTTTCCCAGAAATTTAAGGGATCAGGAAGACGTGTCCAGAAAATCATAAAGGCTTAATGTTCTCCTTGCTCGAGCATTCATTTTTTGTCTTGGATTTTTATCATGCTGGCCAGTTTTGCCTAGCCTCTTTATTACAGTGCAGGCATGAACTTTGCCCCTTAACTTCTGTACATTGAATGATGTTGTAGGGGCTTCTGAAAGCTGTAGGTCCTGTCGACTAGCCGAACCTGGGAAGGTTTATCACTCTTCCATTTTTTTCTCCCTTTGTGGATAATGGCTCTCACTGGGGTTCGCTGAGGTCTCAGATCCTATTACACCCCTTTTCCACCAAGGGCTGGTTCCGTGCTGGTGCTAGAGTCGGTTCGCGGCTGGTTCCAGGTGCGAACCGACAAAGAACCGTTTGTTTTTCCACACACTGGTGCTGGCCGGAAAGCTACATCATTACGTCGCTCCATGCGTACGCGTACGTCATTACCCAGTAGGTTTAGCGCCAAATACAACCGCCACAAGGCCACAACAACACTTTTTAAGCTTGTTAATAATTTGCTCACGACTGCTCTCAGACCCTCCCGCAGCCCATCTCTCGCTGGATGTATTGGACCACCGGTTTGGTCCTTGAAGCTCACTCAAGTTTCTTTTCCACTTCGTTGGAGGAACACACTGTGAGCAGGAAGTTTGTCTCCTCCACTGACCACTGCTGCTTTGACTTCGGGTCCATTTTGTTTCTTTTTGTCCCACAAGCAACTCCAGTGTTGTTTAAAAACGGCGGTTCTTTTCCTGTTTACCGGCTATTAGTTGTGACGTAGCCCTGCCCCCTGTCCATGATGTCATCAAGTCGAACCGGTTCTTTCTTCTGACCCCAGAAAGAGTTGGGGCCAGCTAAGCACCAGTGTGGAACCGTTGCTAACTCTGGCTCTAGCACCGAACCAGCACTGGAACCAGTTTGGTGAAAAAGGGGGATATGGGTAATTTCTTTGGTGAAAATAGGTTTGGTACTTATCCAGCGTGGGTATGGCAAGAGGCAGTGAACCTGGGTGTAATAAGCCAGAACTAACAAAAGGTTCTGCATTTTTTTTTTACTAAATAACAAACACCTTCTTTAAACACTTCATCTTGTGTTAATCTCTGTTGTTGTTCACATAAATTTCAATTAATTTGGTTTTTATGCAACACGTAACCCAGAGAAAGGTGCAAAAATAATAAGAAATCAGGAAGTGGGGAAAACACTTTTTTACACCACTGTATGTATCATTTATTTCCAATATTAACCACAGACGACTTTATGTTGATCTGGCACATAAAATCTCCTAGAATCTATTGAAATATTTATTTTTCATTTGACGAACGGGAAAAAGTTCAAGGGGTGTAAATGTTGCTGCAAAGTAGGCCATGACTGACATGTTTCATAATCTGATCTTTAAGTATGAAGGGACAAGCCCACTCATAAGCAGCTCCTTACATTTGTGCGGCTATTGGCATGCATGTCTCCAAACATGGCAGAGCACACTGATGACTATGTGATACCTGCTTGTGGTGTTTATAGGGAGAAGGAAAGTGGTGCAAATTTGCTGTGAAAATGTTTGCGGAGTCATTACAGAGCCTGGAAGCGGCTGAACTCGCAGCACTCCAAGAGATCAGACAGATTTGTGTTTGTCTGGTGTACCTGCCACGAACATGGCTGACATTTATTAGGCTGAATGTGGGGGCTAAATCACGTAATCAAAGATAATTGTGTTCAATCAGATGATCAGTTTTCCAACACCTACTTTTATCTCAGCACAGGGATTTCCTTGTGAGATGGGGAATTTGACAGCTAAACTTAACACTCACTGCCTTCGAACATCATTATGGGGGTTGTAGGGGGCATGGCATAAGTCTTTCATAGGACATATACACAAAATGTGTCTTTGAAATGGTATTTGTTTCTCCCTCTCATTACTCTAAATTAAATGATCACATATTTCATTAATCAAATGTTTGATGTAAATTTAGCTTTAAACTTTCCTGAAAACAAAAGTCTGTCCTCCATGTTTTAGTACAACTATGCCAGGTCTGAAGTGTCGCTTTCTGTGCTAGTCAGTGCATATATTAGTGAACGTTCGGTTTATACCTATAAATTGTCAGGAGGAAAAGCTGTTTCCTCTACAAGAATGAACGAGTGTGACCTTTGGCCTTTGCACATTCATCATGGGGTGAGATAAGACAAAGCTGACACATTGCATTGTTGAATCAGCCAATCTCAGCGGACCTGCTGTTTTTCAAACACGACCTACTTGTAATTTGAGAAGTTAATGTGTGTGTATGTCTTTGCTGTTTGCTTCTGGTCCTCCTGCAAAAGCCACCAAAGATAATCTAAAAACTGTTAAACTGAAATAGAAATAATCCACTCAACACAATAATAATCATCTGAGTGGTGATTCATATATGACTGCTTTACTACTATCAGCTTTTCTAACTCACAAACAGCAACAGAGCACAAACTCAAAAAGTCCAACGCACAATCATTTAAATTAAAATGGCGAATGTTCCATAACTCTGATTAGCATCATTTCCTGTAATGCTGACTACAAACGTCATCAAAACAACAGGAATAAATACTTCTGGCTTAGTACAAGTCGTTTGGCCATAACTCAGCTGACGCATTATGTTAGTAAGAACGAAGACTAAATCTCGCTTCTAGATAAAAACGTTTGTGACGCGTTTGTGGTCAGCACATCGCACAAGAATCTGCTGTTGTTGACCACAGTCCCTTCAGAGGCATTTATCGGAGTTAACATTACAAAAATGGGACGAACTGATTTATTAGTCATTCAGCTGAGTTTAATATACAAACTACATACAAACGGCGAAATACTAAAACTTTGAGCATCTCCCTACACATGTTCTCATCAGCCGACCAGTTTAACATTTGTGTCAATATGCAAGTATTCTTATGACTTTTGCTTACTCTACACACCTCTGCATAATAATAATAATTATAGGATTACGGGAAAGTGTTAATGTTTGTTTCACGTTAAAATGTGTTGCAGTTTATATTAAGCTTTTAAGGAAACCTCAGTCAGTACTTCCAGGAACTTTTTACTAGAAATAAAGCTCCAAGCCTTATGTAGTTTCCTCAAACAGCTATGTCTTTCTATTGTAGCTATGTTGCTGTGTTTTAGGATAACTTTCCTGCTGGAACGTTTTCCAAATGTTCAGGTTTTTGAAGCCTTTAAGAGTTTTATTTTGGGTCTCATCTTAAGCTCCACCGTTTCTCCCATTTATCAAGAATCAAGAATCAGTTTATTTATATACAATTTATCAGTTTATTTATAAATCAATTAAAATCAAGGATACATCATAAACAAATCAATTTGAAAAAGTTTGTAATCTAAGGACACTCAGCAGATTGCATCGAGTCATTGACTTGCAGCATTCGCTCCTCTGGAATCAGCAGACCAAAACAATGGCTTGTGTTGTCATTGACTTTACAGCAATCCCTCATACTGAGCATGCATGTGGCGACAGTAGAGAGGAAAAACTCCCCTTTAACAGGAAGTAACCTCCAGCAGAACCAGGCTCAGTACAAGCAGCCATCTGCTACGACCGACTGGGGGTTTGAAAAGACAGAAAACAAAATTAGAAGCACAGGATACTGAAATAATAGAGTTTATAGCAGCAGTTGTAGAACGTCACTGGAAGCATCTCAGCCCATGTTCTCATCCCAGAAGCTGCCTCAGCTAACAGAACGCCAGCCCAGGTGTGATTACTATGGAGAGAAGAACACTAAGAGAAAACAAAAGGTTAACAAGGTTGAAATAACGGTAACTAAAGCAGATTGGACAAAGGAAGAAAGTAGCAGAGAGAGAAGTGGTCAGATTGTCCTCCAGCAGTCTAAGCCTATAGCAGCATAACTATAGAAAAACTTAAATAACTTAACCCTATAGAGTGAGACATGAAGAAGG
>JAVLVB010000173.1:46972-60674 GCA_032876305.1 Orestias chungarensis | reverse complement strand
CATGACATAATTTTATTATTATAAATATATATACCTTTATCATGATATAATTTTATTTTCTCAGTTTGCAGTCACTGTCAATTTTTTTTGTTCACCAAACTCAAGCAGTAGAGAGATGTTGCTTCAGGCAAAAAAAAACAAAAAAACAGCATGCATGGAGCTGAAAATACCACATAAATACTCTTTTAAATACTTGACGCAAAAATTAAGAAAAATAAAAAAGGGGAATCGAGCGGCCAGACTTACGAAGATGCTTACAGTCTTATCAGTGTGCCCCTGCTGCTGCAGCTGCTTCATCAGGATGGACCTCTTCTTGTCCTTGCAGCGCTTGTTCTGGAACCAGACGCGGATGACCCGCGGGCTCAGGCTGGTCATCTCCACCAGCTGCTCCTTCATCAGCGCGTCGGGCCGCGGGTTGGCGTTGTAGCAGGTCCGCAGCGTGTGCAGCTGCTTCTCGTTCAGCACCGTCCGCACCCGCGTCGTCTTCTCCGACTGCTTGTGGACGTGGTTCCGATGCGGAGCTTGCCGGACCGACACCGGGTCTGCGGAGAGGGTGCTCGTTATTTTTCCATGAATTGATTTTCATTTTAGATTTTTCATTATTATTGAGAATAGAAATAAATAAAATGTAAATGTAACGACAGGATAAAATGTGATTTTTAATCATATGAATTATTTAAATTCAAATACAGAACAATTTGTAGCTGCATAACAGTTTCTTCAAATATGCAACTTTAAGTATGAAGAAAATAAATAAAATAAATCTAGTTTGCATTTGTGATCCATGTTCACACGCTTTCCGTTTTTGATTTTGATTTTTGTTTTTTCAGATTATTCAGGTTAAGACAGCAGTGGGAAGTAAAATAAAATAAAATGTAAAAAAAAAACATAAACATATTTTCGTTTTGCTCAACCTGAGGCTAAAAAAATATCAGAGATGATCCGAGTTAAAATGCATCAAACCAATATTGATATTAACAATAGTAATAGTATTAGCAGGCTTACCTGCCAGGTGCGGCGGCCTGCCGGAGTGCAGCTGGCCCGGGCTGACCGGGCTCCCCGTGGAGCTCCTCTCCAGCAGCAGGCTGTGGTCGGCCCGGCACAGGAGCTCGTCCTCCCGCAGGGAGAACTCGTCCCCCGGCAGGAGCTGCCTGCTGCACACGGAGCAGCGGAAGCACTCGATGTGGTAAACGTTATCCCGGGCTCTCATCACCAGGTCGCTGCTGCTGAAGCCCAGGTTGCACTTGGCGCATTTTATTCCAAACAATCTGGAAAGAATTTGAAGAAGTTTTTTATTTTTACTTTTTTTTTTTTTTTTTGACCAAAAATAAATTAGATTTTAGATTTTTTTTAAATAATTAGTTTGAAGCTGTAATGATGATCTCAATGTTTTTTTTAAAAGATAGATGATAAAATGTTAATTAAAACATCACATGAATCTAAAGTGACCTGGAAGGATTTTGTTTTTATTTTTATTTCTCTGTGTGTGTTTTTTTTGTTGTTGTTGTTTTTTTAACTCCTACCTTACATAATCTCGTTTGCAGTAAGTTTTCCCGTCCCGGACGAAGCAGGTGCAGGTCTCGTCCAGGTACTGGCTGCACTCCGCACACTTCAGGCAGGCAGCGTGCCACTCCAGGTCCGGGGAAACTCTCAGGATGTACTGATCATGGATCTGGCTTCCACATCCGACACACATGGCGAATCCTGACTTCTCTGCAAAGAGGCCACAGCCTTGTCAACACACAAACACAGGCTAAACTCCAATTAACTCCCAAAAGACAAGAAAAGAAAAGAAAATCATCTTGAGTCGTTTATTTTTTTCAATTTTATTATTATTATTTTCTAAAGAAAATTAAACTTGATTTTATATAACAACAAGTAGATTTGGACTATTTTCCCCACAACAAAACAGTCCCTTGTGTTGCTTTTTAAAATCTCTAAAATCTAAGAGCAACTTTAGGAGAATTACTCTCCTAATTGATTAGTTGCTGAACATGGACTTTTCTGTCCGGATCACCGATGATCGATCGCTGCTGCAGCTCCAGGTCTGGAGTACTTACTTTTGGAATGATCCCCCATATCATCCAAGAAAGAAGAGCTGAAGATAATATCCACCATGCAGGACGGATGGAGGGGAGAGAGCCCGACGCGGAAAAGCGATGCAGAAAAAGCTCGCCGGCACTTCGGCAGCCTCCCAGATAAGCCGAGTCTCTCCGGACTGGAGTCCGGGGGCCGGAGAGCCTAACGGGTCCCCACGCACCGCCGCCGTGACGTCATCACGCCAGCGCCGCGCTCTCCAATCGCTCGCGGAGGGGTGGGGGAGATGATGGGTGACGAGGAATGGAAGCCCACGATTGCAGATGTTGATGGTATCTGTGTCCAAGATAAACTTCAACCCACCACTGTTTTGATTAAAATAATTACAAATTCATAATTTACATGAGTAAAAAAAAAAAAAAGTTATCCCAGAGGCGATAAATCGATAATCGATTATGTATCTTGTGTGGTTTACAGAATCGATCTTTGGTCTTCTCATTAAAATATGTCAGTAATGCATGACAAACCATACTTTAGTGTGTTTGGGACACAAATCCAACACATCAACAGACACAGCAGCGCTCCTGCCTTTAATCATCCACTCGAGAACGAGGCCACCTACCGGGAAGAAGGGGGAACTACAACACACTGGTCAAAGCAGAGCATGAAGAAACAGAACAAATCAATCCCGTTAGAAGGTGGAAACTCTGTTGTACTGACGATATAGTTCACGGTTGTGCCAAAAAAAAAAAAAAAAAAAATCACATTATTTAGTTACACTTCTGTATTTTCACCTTCTTACAATACAGTAATAGTAATGGATCACAATAACAAATATTACTAACATGAAAATGTAATTTATAAAACATTTACCTTTATATTTACAATGTCAAAGGTAATGTCTCAACGTTGAAATGTAATTGATAATTTGAGTTAAAGACACATAAATACACGGAAAAGAAAAAAAAGCATTTAAAAATGGATTTTCTTAAATGATGTATTATTTAAAAATTGACATGAGGGGTTAATAGTTTATGTAACTATTTTTTTTCTTCCATTAGATAAAGATAATTAGTTTACTATTTCTTCATTTAATAAAAATAAAAAAAACACAACACAACACATATTGTACATTAATATGTTGTTGTTTTTGTTTTGTTAAACTACCTTTTTTATTCAATTGTTCCCCCGATAGATGAAGCTCAGATGGAGTGAATCAGTGCAAAAATGTTTACAGGTCTAGTTCAGATCTCCAGTTAGATTCATATTAAACACTGATCAGGCCATTTCGGACAGCAGTCTGATCTAAACCATACAACTGTCAATGGGGCAGCTGTTCTGTTCCAACCAAAGTGAAGACAAGCGTTCCTAAAGCAGTCCGTGTTTCATCTGGGATGGTGTGCTCATTTTGTTCGGCAGCCTTTGTTTTCTGCCACATGTAGCATATTGCACATAAGACATGTTCAATTTTTCTCAAGACGTTATTCCTACTAGAGCTGCTATTTTAGTTACTTTAGATGTCTTTGCCTCTTTCGTAGATGGATCCCCTCCCCACCAAGATTGCCAGTTTAGGCTTGCTGGCCACATCTAGGAAGGTTTTCTGCTATATACATCTTACAGATTTAGATAATGGTTTACATGGTGTTTCATGAAATGTTTATATCTCATTTAGTTTTGTTTTATAAGCTAACCTTGCTAAAAAACCTCTCTATAGCTTTATCCCTGACATCTCTGATGTATTCTTTGGCCTTCATGAGCCTGTTTGCTATCCTATGCTCTCTATACAAACATCTGAGGCCTTCACTCAAAGCAATACTGAGAATAAGCATTAATACGGGGACTGAAGACAGTTGGTTGATTGTGATTAGCTGTATCTCTTTGTGAAAAGTTTGAAAGTATTATTATTTTTTTCCACTTCAATATAAGACGTCACTTTGTGATTGTCTCTCAGGATTTCTGGTTTTATGGGGAGATAATGTTGAAGAGGTTTATGCAGCGTCACTGGAACCCTGTCCTTATAATAAACAACGATAGTGGCCAGATTCAAATATTGCTGTGCAATCAGAATTCTTATGCATTTTTAATCATTGAATTTTTATTTGTTTATTTATGCGGTAACATTTTTATCTTTTGTATTTCATTGATTTTAAATATCCAATAAAAATGTAAGATCTGGATATATTAAAAATGTATTTCGACACGTTTATTGCTTGTTTGTTTTGGGGTTTTTTACCATTTTTATAAATTTTGTTTTTGTTTTGTTTTTTGTTACAGTTTCATGATTTATAACCTTTATAGTTTCTAGAAAACATCTGTTTATTTAAAGCTTTAGGAATGCATGTGAAAAATGTGAATGACATGTTGTATCTAGTAAAAAATGGCAGACATTTTGAACTATAACATAAAAAGTCTTGCTGTAATTATTATTATTAAATAATGGATACTGTTTAACAAACATCTTTATTAATTAATTTCTGTACGTTTTTGCTTTCGCCATTAATTTTACAACATCACCTCAGAGATTGAATTAAAAACTGAATTTCTATGCGGGGTCAAATTCTACATGTATGAATTTTGAATGGAACAAGTGAAGTAAGGGATGGAAATCCTTTGTGTATATCTATTTATAGATCTTTTGACCAACCTTAATACTTGTGTTTATGATGCACAACGTATAAAAAATTACTTATAACAAATAATTATATGAGTTCAGTGTTTGGTTAACTTTGCTGGTCTATTGTTTTTTGAAGGATCCTGTTTACATTCTTTGTACGGTGCCTAATCAGATCAGAGATCATGTTTGTGTTTATCATGTTTAGATGTGGCCCAGCCATCCCAGCTTGCAGCTTTGCCATGAGAGACTCCCAGAAGAAATGTGTAATCACAGCTTGATTGGGCCCATTAGCCTCATTAAATATATATGTGTGACTGAACTCGTCCACTTAAACTTTGGCAGGAGCCAAATGTGCCCTTTTGGAATTTAACGGAGCATTTAATGGCAAAATTACTGCGGTTTTCTCCATCACTTGTTGTCCCTCTAAGGTTTTTGGTTTCAATTATGCTTTCCTTCTATTGTCAGGAGTAATTTACTAAGGCCATCCTTTCAAAGTCCCAAAGGTGGATTCAGTTGAAGTCCTGCCAGTGTGCGTGTGTGGCATCAGGGCTTTGTCCAGGAACAAAAGAAAACATTTGATCTTGTGTAGTTTAAGGAATTGACGAAGTTTTTTTTTCTTTTATTATTAGTCTACAATGATTTCTTTTGTGTTTCCTCATCACAAATGGGTTGCATATAAAAAATTCTAGTATTGAAATGTTATTTTGTTTTACCAATTAACCTTAGATAGTAAAAGTTACATATTACATATGTTCATTACATAAAGACGGATATTTTTTAAGCATTTCTTTAGGGTCATTTCAATCATCATGATTTTGGCTTATAAAACCCTAAACTCCTGTTTCTCATTAAATTAGAACATCAACTAAGACGTGTTTTTAACACTAAATTTGATGTTATGACCTGCAGGGTGCTGACCTGACAGCTGGTCCCAATTAGGGAAAGGAACAAATTGTTGTCTAAAATGTGAATGGAAAATTAAGTGGAAGAAAAACAAATCCTTGTAGGAAAGAGAAACGAAAGCAAGAGGGACACCTGCAGCTTCGATAAATCTTCATAGTTCTACAGGAAAAACTGAGAAGCACAAAATCCCTGTTGTAATGTCTCAGTGCTGGAGCTAATTAATTTAATGGCTAATGTATCACTATATATGAATTGTTACTAATCTCACCTGACTTAGAAAGACAGAATTAGTGACCATTGTCAAGAAAAAGATCCTATCTATCTATCTATCTATCTATCTCTCTATCTCTCTATCTATCTATCTATCTATCTATCTATCTATCTATCTATCTATCTATCTATCTATCTATCTATCTATCTATCTATCTATCTATCTATCTATCTATCTATCTATCTATCTATCTATCTATCTGTCTATCTATCTATCTAACCATGTATAATTTTTGGCTTTTCTGTTGACTTCCACACATTTATGCTACATTCCTTAAAGGTTGTTAATGACTTGTTTAAAGAAAGACGCTGAATAATTTACCAGAAGCAACATCAACTCACCTTTAAGTGCTTTGTGTCTTACCTTAATGTTGAGACTCAGCAAAAACCGAAACTGTGTTTTTTTTTTTTTTAAAGGAAAAGAAGTAATAATTGTCTTAAATCAATTCCTCTTTCAAAAATGAAAGGATTTTCACATAACTTTGCTGCATTTCGTCTGATGTGTGCAAAGTTGGATGTCATATTTTCTCTGCACACATATTTATTTTGTGACAAGTCGTCTGGAAAGGAAAAAGAAAAAAAACATCCACATGTGAGCGAGGACGCACTGAGAGGGGAACCATGTTGCGAATTTATAATTCATAATTCTTCAGAGTTAATGCACCATTCACATTATAATTAGGATAAATTTTTGATTGGTGCCTCAGGGCAGCTTTGCATTGTGAGGCTGAAGAACCTGGCCCATTATTAGCTTATTAGTGTAACTGTCAGCTGGCTGTTTTACTTTACAAATACGCATCTTGTATTTAACTGCTAGATGCTCTCATCAACACCTTGTTACTTTTCAGCACCGTTTACAGGCGACTGTGTCACCTAAGTGAGGGAAGAAGCATCTCTGTTTGGATCAGTCAAAACAATTATGTCAGCTCATTTCAGCTCTTGCGAAGCAACTCGCTCTTCACAAAGTCAACCTGAAACATCTGTTGTTACCTACAATAACAGGCAGAGTGTGAAATCATTTTTGCCAATTTAAATATGGTTTTTTGCATGTCCTTTCAGTTTGTGTCAGTTTAGCTTCATAGGTAGGCCAAAATGATTATTTGATTAATCAATGAATTACTTAAATAGAACACATATGAATTTGGTTGAAAGTTGAACGAATAGCTTCCCCAGTTCAATACACAATGACACGTTCTTAATTTTTGAGAAAAGTGAAAATCATGCTGACACTCCCTGATGTTGTTGGTGGGCTGATTGGTTGGAGCTGCTTTGGTAACTTGGGTTGTAACTTCCTGTAACTGATGCAAACCTGAATTCTGCTCTTTACAAAATAAATCACAAAGCAAAATGTCAAGCATTCAGTTTGTGAACTTGAGGCCCATGCAGACTCGAGATAATTTTCTAAAGTACGCACCAAACCATCTCTAAACGGTACAAAAACAAAAACTCTTCAGTAGCGCTTAGTCAGAATCAATGTTTTAATTTTGATTGCAACAGGTATTTTTTACAAAACTGGCTGTATATGCTGGATGTTTGCAGTCCACACCCTGCATTCCCTGCTAATTAGACAGTAAGCTTAAATTCTT
This sequence comes from Orestias chungarensis, assembly GCA_032876305.1. Classification (NCBI taxonomy): domain Eukaryota; kingdom Metazoa; phylum Chordata; class Actinopteri; order Cyprinodontiformes; family Cyprinodontidae; genus Orestias; species Orestias chungarensis. Next base: position 53,264 of record JAVLVB010000173.1, on the reverse strand, counting down.
CCACAGTGAAAGCTTTATTGGCAAAAATTTCAAATGCTTCATGACGTCATAGTTTTTTCCCCCCCAAATTTATTTTGAATATGAAAACCGATACCAGGCTTCCCAATAATTAGTAAATGATATACTCAACATATTTATGCTATAAATGAAATCATCCTTTAAAAATTGTTTTTGAATTTGCTCACTCTGTTGATGGTAGTTTACATTTGGATGATCTGAAATGTTTAGATGTGACAAGCAAAAAATAATATTAATAAAATGTGGACAAACAGATAAATTTTCTTAGCCCAAGCAGTTATTTTTAAAACACTACTAAAAGTAAAAGTTTTATAATTAAATTTGATAATGTGCAGGAAAAAACAAATACTTTCAATTCAAAAATAATATTTTGTAGGTTTTGATATGAAACATTGTTTAAAAAAAATAGGCAAAGCGACTTGTTCTAATTATAATCAATTATAGGGATTTATTTAGGATGCCTGTTGTTTTCTCCTTACTGACCAGCAGATTTGTCCCGTGACCTGCTTGTTTTCTGAAGCACTCATGTTCTCACACCTGGAAGAGGTTTCAGGATCACTTTGGGGCGTCTTATCAACAGGACAGCAGGTGCACAACTCCCAGACCTGCTCCCTCTGCCAGCTGTGTGCCTTTTTTTGTGTGTGTTGAGGCCGTCGGCCAGAGCTGATGGGACAAAAGACCTTGTCTGAAAAGTCAGATGAAAAAGCCACATCTGCCTGCTGCTACCTCAGTCTGCTTCATCTGTCCAGAGGAAACGTTAAAAAGCTGTCTGTGAGCGGTCTGATGCTGAAGGTAAGAGGGTTTTTCTTTTTCCCCTCTTGAGTGATCTTTTTTTTTTACTCTAGATTGACAGCTCCTTTCATACTGTATTATTCGGCCTGGCTTTTAACTCCAGGAGAACTGTGTTCACAAATTGATGCTCTGCTCCTTTGGGGCTGTAGCCGAAACATTAAATTGTACTGAAATATTCATATGTGAGTGCATTTAGCTGAGAGCAATTGATGTGTGACTCCCCAGAGGCCAGATGGAAATGTTCCAGGGCCCCAGAACGCGCCAGCAGACACCCTGAGCTCTGGCCAGTACACTGATTGTGACTAAGCTGAAGGGCTGCAAGATCAAGAAGGCCAAATTTGCCCCTATGAAGACACTTAGAGCGAAATACCTTGTCCATACAACATAAAACTAATCAGATAAAACTAAAAATCAATAAAGGAAAAAAAACATTGAATACAGCATTTGCATATTCACATTTTCTGCATCCAATGTTTGATTTCTGTAGTTTTGCTGCAGTACAATCTTTTTCAAGGTATTTTTTGATTATGAAAAGTGTGACTTAATTCCCAGTGTGAAAAAAAAGGAATTAAGGCACATCAGTAAAGGTCTGATCAGTTTATCTTCTGCTTTCTGTTATATTGAGTCCATTGGTTATGAGTGACCCCCATTTTGGACACAGTGAAGAGCTGCCATTACTCACTGGAGTAAAATTGGGATTATATTAGATTAAATGGCACGTGATATCCCTTTTTTAATGAAACATGGATTAGTTTTGCTCATCTATAGTGTAAAATGTCAAATATATAGACTAGTCGAACCTGAATTTAAATATTATGCACTGAAAAGAACAAATGTTTAAAAAATATAAATACATGTTTTACTTGTGGATTTGTTCCCCAGCGGTCCCTGAAGTCTCTTTTCATTCATAAATCCTTTAAACTGTAAAGTCTCCACAGGACGAATTTAGTGCGTAGAAAAATTGCAGCGTCACTTGAATAATTATACTTTAGTTAGTCTATCAGAACATTTGAGGTGGTGAGAGAGGATTCCAGAAGTCTTCATTTGAGCCCCCCCATTGACGACTTTATGTTAAAGTTTGTATGTAAGTCCACCTCCAAATGGATCAGTATTAAAATAGCATCAGCATACAATTCCAGAACAATTTCCTCTTAGGATAGTTTCTTCTTTGGATGCATGAACACATATTTTGGGATCTGGCTGCTGAACTAATGCTGATTCTCATTGCGTTGCGCATGTACTGTCCCATTTCCTGTGGGAAATAGTCTGTTGCTTTACCATGTTTGTCACATGACTAACTAGCTTTGTTTTCTTCTTGTCTGATTATGCAGGGGCCACTGCAGATGTACATTTGTTGTTGCTTGCCTTTTATGCTGGTAAAACAGTTAAATCAGATGTAGACGTTTGTTTCAGACCTGTATTTTTATTTTTATTTATTTTTTTGTGGAGTTTAGAGAACAAACTGACTAAATAATTCATGTTTTACTCCGTAGGGAGTGAAGTGATTTAGTTTGGTCACTATTTCTTTTTTTTGAAAGCTGACCCACTTTTACTCAAATAAGAGAATACGAGAGTCTGAGGGGAGAGAGGCGAAAACCGTTTTAAAGAAATGCAAGAAAAACCTTCTGTAGCCATGACAACAGTCTCTGGAGCGCCTGTTTTCCACTTAAGAAAAATGTTTCAAAAAGAGAACCTCAGAAGCTTGTTAAAACGCCATGTATAATTTATTTGTATTTTTCTCCTGCTTTAGAGCCTCCTGGTGGAGTGTGTTGCCTGAGATGTGTTCTGAATCTGTCTGGGTGAAGCAGGGATAAAATCAAATACCCCCACCTCTGTTTGTTCTCAATTAGACTTTTCTCATACACAGTGCGCCCTGCTGCTTGGCATCAATACGCTGTGTGTATAATGTCTACTGACATTGAAAATCACAAATATGAACAAGACCAGTCGTGTTATGGCATAAATCAGTACATCTTATTATCTTATTGATACATTTTTCATGCAATAAGACTAAATTTGTGATATTTTCTGTACAACATTGAGAATGAAATGTTGTTCATCTTTAAATGTATACAGACTCACCTTCACTCCGAAAAGACATGACACAATGTGCTCTGGTCAAATTAGGGGCTAAACTGAGCTTTTGTGCTTTGTGCAAAAACACAGTTTTACAACAATACTACGAATCATGTGGGAGGTCGTTTTATTCAGTAGGAATGGGGAAGATGGTCAGAGTTTATTGGCAGATGAATGGTGTGAAGAAATCCTACTTAGAGTCTGCAGACTCTATATTAACCATCGCAGAGCTACAAAGGAATAGTTTAAATAAGAGCATATGTGTACAAAAGGTCCAGTCAAAATCTGAACATGAGTGAGAATGTGTGCCTGAGCTTGAACTTGAAAGCACCTTATAAGTGAACAAACTCCATTAACAAACGCTGATGTGTGTGTATAACTTCAATCATAACTATCATTACTGTCATTCTAAGGTAATTTGCTTGTGTAAAAGGAACCCTGAACCAGAAATTAGTCCTAATCCAGGAGTCAACTTTATCCTAAACCCAGAGGTGGGTAGTAACCAGGGGGGTCACATGTAGAAGTAGTTTTGTAGAACCATATTTTAATTTTTACTTGAGTAGCATTTTGATGAATTGTGACTACACTTACTTGAGTAAGATTTCTGCATATATACAAACTAATGTCATAACTTTACAGAATGAAAAAATAAACATGTTTATACCAGACAGAATGCTAGCAGATATAAACATATGTTAAAGTGAGACTTCCTGTTTGTGTCAAGTGAATATTCAATAAACACTATGTATTATTACTGAAAGTAATTTTTTCATGGTCTAACATCAAGAATCAAGAATCAGTTTATTTATATAGCGCAATTTACAACAGGTGTCGTCTCAAGGCACTTCACAGAAAATCTATTAAAATCAAAGATACATTCTAACAAATCAATTTGAAAAAGTTTCCAATCTAAGGAACCCCAGCAGATTGCATCGAGTCATTGACTTGCTGCATTCACTCCTCTGGAATCAGCAGGCAAAAACAATGGCTTGTGTTGTCGTTGACTTTACAGCAATCCCTCATACTGAGCATGCATGTAGCGACAGTGGAGAGGAAAAACTCCCCTTTAACAGGAACATATACTTCATCAACATTGCTTTGTAATAGCTGTTTTTCCTCTGCGTAAATGTATAATTTTTCTATTTTAGCTTTGAAAATACCGGAATTTGGATATATAAATATATTCTTTCCGTTTCATCTACTCCGTAACAATATGTGGTCTTACTTTAACTGAGCAAAACTGTAACCTTGCAGGTTATTTGGTTGACCTCACCTAATCAAAATGAAACCAATGGTCGTGTAGTGTTAAAGCCGTCAAAGCAGTTCCCTCTGAGCCATCATTACAAATGTTGAGTTCATTAAAAATCTAACGGTCACGTTTAATTCTCTTCCGTCCAGTGAGAGTGACAGATAATGTGCCCCCGCTTTTACTGGAGAGTCCCAAACGCGATCTGCTGCAGGAAGTCAGTTCCAACTTTGACAAAACTATACACTCAAACTGTTTATATAAATCCTACAAGTAATCTTAACGTGTTTTAGCTGGGTAGCTCAGCCTCAGATATCTCCACTTTTACATGGCATGTTGAGCTGCAAGAGTTTGAGTTCAGACACCCACCACCCTTCACCTTCGCATGAGACATTAATCCAATGGCAGATGGGATAAACAGAGGGCGAACCAGAGTTTGGCACCCATATTCAACAGGATTCCTTTGTGTGCATCAAGAGCCAAACAGATCATTATTTATTTACAGACACTGTGGCAGCCGGCATGCATTGTCTTTGTAAAGCAGATTGATGCAATGATGTTACCGAGCAGTAAGTAGAATCAATGGGCAAAGTTTTTATCAATTATTAGGAAAAAGAAAAATAAAGGAGGGGGGGGGGGGGCATCCAACCATGCTAATGCACAAAGGTTAGATATCAATGATGTAAAGTTACTGATGGTAAAAGTTGACAGGGCCTTGTGTGGAAGGAAAATTGAGTGGAAGGAAAAGTCCTGAGAGAAAAGCGCACGGAAAATGATAAAACAGCTTTGAGATCATAGTAAAGAAAAGCTTTATGCAAGTTAAATACACAGATTTATCATGAGCTACAACTAAGCCACTGAAACTGAGACCATGTCAGAAGTCTCATAGCGCTAATGATAAGAAGCAGTCGACTCATACTTGATGATCTAATAGCCGTCTTTACGCATTAAAGTAAATTAAATGTTTAACACATAAAAAACGTAAGTTACTCTCAGGAAAAAAAAGAGGCTAAAGACCCACCATTACAGATGAGCTGAAGGTCGTGATCCTTAACACCTTAGAGCTGCTACAGGCTGATTCCTTCTGTGCTGCACTGTAGCACTGATAGCAGTCCCGATCTACAGTTCAGTCCATATATTTTAAAGTGCACAAACATAATTTTTACTGTAGCCATCAAGGATTCTGGTTATTAAGTGATCTGAATCTGAAATTATACATTTAAAGAATGTTTTATTGGTCTTAGAAGAATAATTAAATTTTATTTTAAAAAGTTTATAGTTAGGAAGAGGTAGAGAAGACAGCCTAATCCGGTTGGGGTAGAAACTCAGTCTTGACAGACGGTTCTCCTTTGCTCTACCTTCTTCATGTCTCACTCTATAGGGTTAAATTATTTAAGTTTTTCTATAGTTATGCTGCTATAGGCTTAGACTACTGGAGGACAATCTGGCCACTTCTCTCTCTGCTACTTTCTTCCTTTGTCCAATCTACTTAGTTACCGTTATTTCAACCTTGTTAACCTTTTGTTTTCTCTTAGTGTTCTTCTCTCCATAGTTACCACACTACTGGCGTTCTGTTAGCTGAGACAGCTTCTTGGAGGAGAACATGGGCTGAGATGCTTCCAGTGACGTTCTACAATTGCTGCTATAAACTTTTTTTTTTCAGTTTCCTGTGCATCTATTTTAGTTTTTTGTCTTGTCAAACCCCCAGTCGGTCGTGGCAGATGGCTGCTTGTACTGAGCCTGGTTCTGCTGGAGGTTTCTTCCTGTTAAAGGGAGTTTTTCCTCTCCACTGTCACTACATCCATGCTCAGTATGAGGGATTGCTGTAAAATCAACAGCAACACAAGCCATTGTTTCTGCCTGCTGATTCCAGAGGAGTGAATCCTGCAAGTCAATGACTCGATGCAATCTGCTGGGGTTCCTTAGATTGGACACTTTTTCAAACTGATTTGTTTATGATGTATCTTTGATTTTAATTGATTTTCTTGTAAAGTGCCTTGAGACGACACCTGTTGTAAATTGGCACTATAGAAATAAACTGATTCTTGATTCTATATACAAGCTTCTCCTTTCTATGTACTTTACTGAAATAAATCTTTTATATATATATATATATATATATATATATATATATATATATATATATATATATATATATAT
>JAVLVB010000173.1:28426-46872 GCA_032876305.1 Orestias chungarensis | reverse complement strand
TGTGAGGATAATAAAGGAGACGATGATTCTTGTCATGGCAGTTACGTCGGCTTCACCAATTAGAAGCTGTTGTGACAGGTCTAATGTTAATAATCTTAAATAATTGAACAATTTCAGAACCACATGCAAAAAAGAAAACGATGCTGAGAGTCTGTGTGGTGCGATGCACAACTCAGTTTCTGAGGTTTTCCAGGAATCATACAGATCTAAGACCTGATAAGGAAATAAGAAGTTTTATTTTTGTCTTTGTTTTTTTCTTTCAAAGAATAACATCTGCGATTGGCAACAACTTGGTTCATATCAAGGTTACAAAAGAGTCAGTAAACATTAAAGTGCAAAGAATTTGAATGCCATTTCTGGCACTTATCATTTAAAGGTTCATGCTACAAGCACTCAGGTCTAGTTTCGCGTGAAGAGACCATTTCGTTTTCCGTTGCAGAGATTTGTGCGGAGACAAAAATGCCACTGAAACAGCTTTCATACGTGGTCCATCGGCTCAAAAATCTAACAAAAAAGGCAAAAGGTAAAAACAACCGACAAACAACAGCATGAGCAAGATTTACAGTTAATAGTACAAACAAAAGGTAACAAAAAGAAAAGCCAGTAGAAAACACATATTCAACTTTGTTCAGCATTTTTCCGGCACATTAGGCTTGGACGGCCCTTTGCTGGTTTGAATTCTTGTGATTTCAGTGCATTTATGACCTTCTGATAATGAACGTGTCCGAGAACACATTAGATTCCCTGTTACCAGCATATTTTAGACTCTGTTGTGCTGTACCTGGGCGATTTTTCAATTTCCAAAAGCTATTAAAAACAAACCCATGAGTTGAAATGAATAAACTTACAAAGGGCCTTTAATAAAAACTAATACATTGTCTTTTATTTTGAAAGAAAAAAAAAGGGTTAGCTGGACTCTGCAACTCAAGCTTAGATTGAATAGGCCTTGAAAATCAAAATAAAACCAACACAAAAACAAATTTCGACTCTTATGTGGCTCATCTCGAGAGGATCGACCTGTCAGAAAGGATTAGACATGTGCCAAACAGGATGGCAGCAAAAAGAAAATGAAAAGCTTCTGTTTTCTGAGTAAATGTAGCTTATGTGTCAGGCATGTGCCCCAGAGGAGAGTCGGCTGGGCCTAGAAGTGTGTACTTCTCCTCCAGAGACGGCTCGGTACTGCTGCCCTGCAGGTGGATTAGCGGCCTCGTCTGCAGCAGAGCGCAGCCTCTTTCCCGGCCGCGCCTCTCTTCCTGGTTCCAGCGATTGAACAGGTTTATTCTTTTGTCCAGCTCGGGGCTGCCGTTTTCCGAGCCAGAGGGGCTGGGAAGCTTAAGGTTGATGGGGTCCACTGCCAGGCCCTTCTGAGCGAGGCAGGAGTCTTCTGAGAGGGAGGAGAGCAGCTCCTGCACCACAGCACTGGGGTCCCTGCAGGGGTCGTGACCTGAGAAGGAAGGAGGGCAGCATCGATGCAAGCTCGAGCTCGAGCTGGCATCCTGGGCTGTGCCGCTGCAGTCTGTCACGGATGAACACGGGGTGTGGCTGCTGAGGCTGTGAGGGCAGAGCGTCAGGCTACCACTGGAGTGCAACACGCTGATGGAGGCGTCGCTGGCGGCACTGCCTACCCGCTCCATGGCGAGCTTCGGATTTGACTGGAAGGTGTTGGCACTGTTAGGAAGGTGGACGTCAATGGCTGCCGTGGTGATGATACGGGCTCCGACGCCGGATGCTCCAGTATCTCGATAAAGATTGGAAAGAATAAAATGAGCCGGAATGACCACATTTAACAAGGATGTAACTAGTAGATCACGAGACTTTATAAACACACCACGACTAATCTTGGTACTGTTGAACTTAAGACTTCTTGCAGGCGGGTTACAGGTCAGCCTACATTTGGCAAGCAGGGAAATGTTTCTTTCCTCTTTAATTACGAAACTTTATTTATAAAGCACCTTTCAAAGGTCAAAAAAGACTTGTTTTATTCTCTTAATTTAGACAGATGTAACATTTAAAAAACTAACTAAGATTTGGCTGATATTTACCTTTCCTGTCCATTTCTTGAAACTGTCCATATTAAGATGACAGAACTTTTAATGATCACATTCCTTTGGGTAAAAATATGCAACACGCCTAGTTCTAAATACCTCTTGCTCCGTTGTTGAGGTTCCTATGATGCCGTTTGTTCTCTACCGTTCTCTAAGTCACTTCTGAGCCCTTCACAGAACGTTTTTATCCATCCCAACTTAATTACACCCTTTACATGTTAGACGCTTTAAAAAGGAGAGCGGGCTGGCTTTGAGACCTGACCAAGTTTTCTAATAGTCACTTACCACCGCTGGCTTCACTGTAATATTGGCTTATGTAGTTGTTCATGTCATCGCGCACCACTGCATCTGGTTTAAAGAAAAAAAACAATGACTTGATTATCATCATAAAGTGGACATAGAGGCTTCTGTATGACCAGCTGCTGGGAAAGACTTCACCAACATGGAAGCAAAAAGACACTAACTTATTCATATCACGCACATATTTGAGCAAGATTTTGTACAAAAGATCTAAAAGAAGAAAAAAAACTGTTGCAATGGGAAATTGCAAATTTGGCGAAACAATATAAAATTGTACAAAACTTTCAGATTTACAATTGTAATCATTTTTTATTCACAGTTCACGTCAACACTTTGGGTCTATTTCAGTAATCACAGCACAAACAAGTCCAAATGGCATTTATGTCTTATGTTTACAACATAATATTGACAGAAAGGTCTCAGCCCCGGGCCACAGATGCTTTATAGACAAGTGGTCAGGATCATGCACATGCTGCTACTAGGTACATTAGCTGCACCTTGGTGCGCTACGAATAAACTGGGACACATTGGGGGGTGACCAGAAGCTCTTTGTTCAAGCACTGATCCCTCCAGCCTAGCCGGCCTCTGCATGCATGGCAAACGGCTGCCATCCGCTGTGCTCTTCTGCTCGCTTGATTGGTCTTGAGCTCAATCCACTGGCTGAGTGCGAAACCAGAGTACCCTGAGTGCTAGCCTCTGTCCCCCGGGACGGCAAGCAGACTCTGATGGATAGTTTCATTTATTTTTCTGTCTAAAATATTAATCCCTGAGCCACCCCCTGGAGAGGAAGCATTGCAGTCGCTAAAACAAGACCGAGACAATCACTCTGCAATTAATAAAGGATGAATCTTAAGAAGACAAAAAAAAGAAGAAGAATAGACTATCCAGCATGCATTAAAGAGTTTCCTCTTCTGTCTGGGCCACTTAACTTACCAGGCTGCCATCTGAGAGTGGGACCAGAGAACTGGCAGTGCCAGGTCGGCTCAGTTTAAATCTGAATTGTACATTTCAGGGTTAGGGGGGGGACATTTTTACTCTAAAGCTGAAGAAAAGAGACAAATCCAGCAGACAGATGAACAGACGCTTTAAATTAGTAAAAATGAGCATATGCAAGTAAGTTTAAAATGTTATTACTTATATTTAAGACTACATTAATTAAAAGGTACATTTTAGAAATGTTACTCAAAAAGTGTAACAAATCTAGATTCATTGCACTGAGTAACATTTTTCTTGTAATATGTAATATGGCCTCTGATGGTTTTCCATCTGAGGTTTTCCACCTTGGGGATTTTCTTGAAACTGCTCTAGTCATCCTGGTTGATTGCTGCTAATTTTTTGGACAAAACTGATTTAGTCCAGTTTCAATTATTTCTGTTTATTAATACAAAATTTTAACTACAAATTGTGTATCATGGCACATTATAAAACAATAAAAAAATAAAAAAGACGTATAATAAAATGGACATATTCAAAGTCAACGTTTTTAAAATAAATAAATAAAGTCCTGTGTAGTAAAATATGTGAGATGTAACTTTTAAATTGATTGAAGTCAAATATTCAGTTCTCTCTTTATTAAGAGGCACACCTGTCATCAATCATTTGAGTTAACGTACATTAATGAATAAACAAATGAGTGAAGTTTATTAATTTCCCAATAGTAATTTGTATATATCAGATGTTTACCAATCTGGTCATCGTGTCCAGCAAAGGTATATTGTTACTAAACGATCTTTAAATGTACGCGGTTCTGTAATTCCAGTTTCCTAAAACACATCTCCTTTGAGAGCTGCTGCTTTTTAAGATTCCTTGGTATTTCAGGCGGCACCCTTCCGATCAAACGGGCACAAATGTTTGGAATTACAAAGAAGTGTAACTGGATTTCGGCTCATCCGACCTGACTTTAGCCCCTGTGGCCTCAGCGCTTGTCCCAGTTACCATGTTTCTGCAAAAAGCCTCACTTGTTCCTCTGAGCCAGATTTCCCACTATGCCCTCGGGTAAAATTGTGGTCACTCTGGAGCCTTCTCAGCGCCGGTCGTGGTTTGCAGGTGGGGGGCGGTTGCTGACAGGAGTGCACACTCTCCCAACAAGGACCAGTGTGAAGAGCACTCTGTAGCTGAAGTGGACCAAGCCGTGTGGCCTGGCTCAGCCGGGCCATCAATAATGGGTCAGTAAGACCTCTGTTGTTAAGACATGGCGTGGGAGAACATGTCTGTCTTGTCACCAGGAATATTTGGATGCTAAAAGCTTTTTTGCCCTCACATTAATCCCAGAGTGCCTGCAGGCTGTTGAGTGTAGACATGAAGGGACTAAGAGTTTGGCCTCAAAGCCGCTCCAAGGCTGCTGCTGCAAATTAACTGTACACCGATCCAGCATCCAGTCCGCCCGATGTTAACTCATTAAGTCTTTTTGTCTCACACAGTTATGTACATACTTTACACCACAGCCATCTGATGGAGGCGTCTTTATTTTTTATGTGTTGAAATGATCGTCTTCAGGTTATGATTTATTTTAGTTCACTTAAGTGGTTTTGTTCCAATGTCCTTTAACTCTGCATCAGCTTTCAGAGCCAAACCTGTATTAATGTGTTGCTCCCTGGGGTCTTTCTGCCCGCCCTCATCGTCCGACTCCCCAGGCGTGAAACCTTCCACAACCTGGAGGCTCCTGCCCTGTTTTCCCCACGCGTGGTGGATCTGCATAGCTGCTTCCCGCTCCACTGCGAGGTCCAGGTCCTGCTGAGCCAGATGTGCTCGCAGCTGCCGGATCTCAAACTGCAAGTGGACACAGAAAAAGATACAGGTGGGCACATGAATAAATGTAAGGTTCGAAAGGGAGAATGAAACATCAACAAACAGACAGAAAATGAAATTTATTGCAAGTCTGTCCAACACCAGATCATTGCCTTTACTAATACAAACAAGAACCTAACCAACACCCTTTATTTTGAAGTGGATTCTACCTGCTAATGAACCTTTTTTGTGATGTACTGCCGCCATCTACTGGTGGAAGACCATGGAAGAAATGGACGTGAAGCCGCTGGATGTGGCACCACCTGGTGGTTATATTTATGTATTCGTCTGTTTGTTTTGGTTCTTTTTGTGTCACAAAGGTTTGGGCCCCATCTAAGGAGAGTTCTTTGTGTTCTAGTAATCTTGGTTCTTCATACATATGAGATTGACTTACAAAAAAAACACGACATCTGTCAAGTACAGAACAGAATTTAGAAATTTGTAGAAAATGGGCAACTCCAGTCCAAGAGCGCCGATATCTTACAAGTTTTAGATTTATACGTGAGTCCCGCAATTGGCCGGGTTGCTTGACTCAGGTGTGTTGAAGCAGAGACACATCTAAAACATGCATGACACCCCTGGTCTAGATCAACGCTAAAGGGGAGAACAATATGGGGTGAAACCTAAACTTTTAAAGAATGTACACACCTTAACACAAAAAGATCTTATCTTGAACCAAGTGAATGCAAAGTTTCCCATTGCTGCTTCTAAGAGATGTGTCAGGCCTGATGTGTACAAAAGGTAGCATAGATTGCTGCTAAAATATGGCATAATGTGAAACCCAGAAAACTCCAGGCACATAAAACCATTCAGGTTTATCATACTGCTGGGTCAGACATATTCTTAACGCTCAGTGGAAAAAGAAAAAAAAAACGTAAAAGGTCTCGTTTTAGTTCTGAATCATGTTGATCAATGGGATAAAAATGCCTCCTGCTATTAGAAACTCAATGGTTTTAATACTACTCGTGGGATCTTTGGACAACTACAGGTTGCTTTTGAAGGTAGATGGTAGACATTAAGCACAGGCACACAGAGAAAAGGCTAAAGTTAGTGTAATGAAGGATGACAAGGCAATCATTGCCACCAGGCCGGGTCAATTGTCTTTCCCAAGAACACAACAAATGAGATGGGCAAAGAATGGGTTTGAACTACCAAACTCAGTAACTCTTGAGCCAGATTGTAAAGCAGGCTCACCCATCACAATCGTTACTGTGATCATATGAATTTGCTGACCTTTAATTCTGTGGACAACTGTGGGAAAACTGGTTGTGAGAACGTCACTCTTAACGGTTTTGGTTTCTTTCTTTGGAACTCACGGCCTGCTCCTGACAGATCTGAGTGAGACGCTCCAGCTGCTCTTCCCTCGCAGCCTTCGTCTTCTGGCACTGCTGGATCTCAAGTTCCATCTCAACTTTGACTTGCAGGACATACGCTGAAAGAAAAGGAGGACAGACAAAACAATAAATAGGAAAAGAAGCAACATCAGAACCTCACTGAACGAAGACACCAATGTGCTGAAAAAGTACAATTTTCTAAGTCTTATCCAAACATGGTTCGATGTGGGAAAAGAAACCTGTAAAATGAAATAAAAGACAAAAGGATGGTTTGTTGGCTCATTTTAAGCCACCTGGACAGATGCTTGTCGTTTGTATCTGATGGTATCCAGCAACGTTTTCGCTTTATTTCTTTCTGTAACTTCTAGTCTGTTATACGAAAAAGTTTATAACTAAAGCCTCTTTGAAAAGCATCCATAACATGTTTTTCTTTTTTTTTGTTAAACTACAGCCAAAATCATAAATTTACCTTATTAGAATTGGATGCCAGACCAAAACAAAGTGGCAGACATATTTATTAGGCTCTCTTTACTCACCTACCAAGTAAAATCATATGTAACTAAATAATGTCTATGATCACACAGATAGTGAAAGAAGTCACCTGTGTGTAAAGAAGTATAGATAGTTTTAAAGGCAATTGTATACCAGGTTATACCATAATCCATGTTCATTAATATCCTGTACATGGAGTGCTTTTGAAGCAGAATGGAAATGGACATGGAGGGAATAAATTTAGATACTGGTTTTTATGCCACATGACATCAAACATGATAACAAATTTTAATGTAGAATTTTGCTCAAGTTGACATCAGGATGGATCAGATGTGTTACTTTTGTTCAGATTTGGTTTCGAATGCCGCGCAGTTAAAATTATTTTTGCTGAGATTTTCTCAATTTTGGACATTTGTTTCGACGTTTAACCATAACAACAATGTGTTTTACAACTAGGAGACGGTCTACGATGAGTTGAAAAGGAGGCACCTGGAATTCAGCGAAGACGTTCCAATCATCTCCTCCATGAATAATAATAATAGGAAATACGAGATTGCTGGATATTAGTTTGAAAAGAAGGTTTCTTAAGATAATAAATAAAATTTGGGGATTCTCTTCATCAGACAGTTATACTGAGTGTCTTAAGTCAGAGGCTTAATGAGATTTGTTGTAATAAAGACCACTAAAAGAGATCATCCCCAGCCATGACTATCGGCATCTATGAAAACTCTTTGAAGAAACTTGAATAACATTAGGTGGAACCTTTCATTTCTCTCTGGGGTAATGACGCAGTTTTGAAATGTAATTTGACTTGACTAGAAAACAATAAACCTAACAACTTACAGTTGAACTCAGGTCGTTTACACTGATGGCAGAATTGAGTCTCTGCTTTTTAAGCACGCTCCCACAAAAATGAACTATCGCTTTCTTCCTGAAGACAAACAGAGCACACTGTCGACAACACATGATTCTCAAAGCCTATTTATAGTCATGTAGGGGGGGGGGGGTCAGTTCAGTCAGACTTCACACAGACGCAGAATCTCAAGCAGAAGCTTGTTGTTTGCTCGCAAAATGGGACACATTTCTGTAGAAGACTGGGACGCGTGTTTATCCTGTGCCTCTGCAAAAATCAAACAGGTCAACACAATGTCCTGCTCTGCTCTGTTGACCTGCCTCATTAGACGTTTGACTGGACGTACAAGCCACTGAAAAAACAAACCTAAACCACAGACTCCAGTCTGCAATCTGAGACAGTAAAATACCATTTATTTGCGTTTGATAACTACTATGGAGCATGTCGGTTTATGTATTATTATGTTATACCAGTTTTATTCAATTTTTTACATCGTCACTGCCAGTATACAACAGAAATGTACAATATTTGCTTTTTTTATTTTATTAAAAATTATTGGTTCTACTCATAAAGTTCATATGGTTTATATTATCTTTAAAAACATGCTCCTGTGTTTTCTCTTTACTTAGATTATAGATTATATATATATTCATTAAAAAATTCATCATTTCAATACTCTTCAATTTAGGAACCCACTGCTTCAGTTTTAGACTTTAGTTTCAGGTTTTAAAGAAACAACACCATAACTGCAATCTGCATTTTTAAGTAATGTCAGAATAGTGTTTAAAGAGTAGGAAACCGATCTAAAAAGTAACTTATGAGGTTTGTTATCATTTTAAAACAAAACACAAGCTTTGAGCTTTCCTGTTTCTAAAATTCTGCAAATTTCCCATCAGACACACTCAATAAATCCCAGTTTTCTGGCCGTATCAAACTGAGTCACAGCTTCTTCCGCTGGGCTTCCATTATCATCAGACTGCTATCTCCTAATAAGTCAAGTTATTTACCAAAAATACCAACAATCTGCTGAACATTTAGTAGTCTTGAAGTTTTTTTTAGGCCGGTTTGTGGCGGTATGTGTTTTATAACTCTGTGAACAAAAAACAAATCAATCGCTCGCAAATATCGAACACAAAGGTTCAGTCGAGGAATAAGAAAACAAGTTTAGTCTCTGATCTTGTATTCGCTCACAGAGACATTCTAACGGTGACCTCCGAACACGGATCGAACCAAAGCATTGGCAGAGCTGGGACAACAGTTCCAGTCACATCATTTTTATTTTTATTTTTACTGCTTTACAACAGAAATCCGCATTCCTGTCTCACCGTCAATGATCCTCTTGACCCTCCAAATGCGCAGGGTGATGATGAGGCTGATGGCGTCCCAGGGGCTGCTGGGCCCGTTGGCCACAGTGGAGGCCACCATTGGGGCCAGAGAGAGCACGATGACCGCACCGTCAAATACCTGCGGGTGCAAACACGAACACATATACAGTTGCGCACTCGTGACCTTAACTTGGCACCAAACCCAAAAAAAGAAGCTGTACAAACAATTAGAAGTCAAGCCAAACAGGTGTTTATTTAAATCTCAGTCTTTAGATGTGCAAAGCTGGTAAAGACATAACCCAGGAATAAAATGAGTACACTTCAGATTCAGATTTTTTATGATAATGACATTTTGAATTAGTCCATAAAATAAAAATCCCAAGTAAAAGAAACTGAGGCTGTAACATTTCACACAAGATACTCTCCAAATATTAAGGGATGTAAATGTTTTTGCTTTGCATCCTCACAAAATCCCAATTGTAACAGAGACAGTTTTGCAATCTACCTCGTATTTTGTGGCTGCACCAGTACTAACCTCCACTTTGTTTTCAATGTAATCCCAAATCCCGAGCACTACAATTCTAAAGACAGTCTGAGGGAGACAAAATAGATAAGTCAGAGACAGAGCAGGCATGTATCAAAAGATTTTTGGATCTCAGTCTTTCAAGGTTGTCGTCTCACAAAGCAACCTTTGTGAGAAATGGTCTGTGTCTGCGTTCGTTTTTGAATCTCAAATATTTACAAATGACAGAGTAATAGTTCAAATAACCCTCAAACATACAAGTGTGGTTAAGAAATTCGAAACTGGCAGCTACATGTGGGAAGTGTTTTGTTGTATTGTAACCAAGATGTGTCTTACCTCTGAGAAAAAAAGCGACAGGATGATAAGGCTGATCCAGTGGATGATAGTGGCGAATTGGAACGCATTGGAAACTGGAAGAGGAGAAATCAGTAAAAAAAATTGCTTTTTTTACATTACTGCAAATAGTATACCATATAAAAAATGTAAACCGAACCTCAAACATTAGTGATGAAGTTTAAAACAAACTGACCTTAAAGAAAATGATAAACTGTCTATTGCTTCTATTGGTTATCAGAGAGCTTGAGTGCTAACCTCCAGCAGAAATCAAACCTTATTACCCTCCATGTCTGGTAGTGGGTTTACATAAAGTTACAATTGATTTAGAAGCACTGAAATTTAACAGTCTCTGCTTTGAGACCCGGTTCAGCACTGGATGCTGACCGGACAGACCGCAGAATTAAAATTGGTGGCATATGATTGAAAACAATTAGCTAAAGCTGACTGCATGAAAGAGAAATCTTTTTCTTTCCTGACTGATTTTAAATCAAATTAAAACGGTCATGTTTGAAGTCAGTTCGGTTTACAATGATGACTTTTATTTGCTAAAAAGCTGAGTCTTTCAATTTATAAATTCAGAAACACTAAAATCCCTATAGGTTTGAACAAGTCGGGAGAGCCCAGACAAGATTACATCATAGTTTTGGGTAGAGTTTCCAGATGCATGACAGTGAAGCCTTCATCCTTGTGTTTTGGTGCATCAAAGCAAAATCCAAACAATATATACAGTGGCTTGCTGGTGCTGGTAAAAATGCCAATATAGAGACGAAGACCTAAACATGCGGTGATAGTGCTAAAAATTGTGTTTTGTACCATTTTGCTGCAAGAGAAAATGGCGTTCTTCACAAAAACGCAGCATCATTGGGATTTAACAATACGTAGAGATGTTGAACTGACATCTCAAAGTAAGAGAAAATTAGTTCTGAAGTGCAAAGATATGACCCTAAACATCATACTTTGAGAAACAAGTCCATGTTTGGCAGTGGTGACCCCAAAGTTCTGCATGAGCAAATCAGCATACAAACCTGACTAGGGTCAAATAGAATATCCCAAATTATGTTAGGCAATTCCACCAAATACTAAGGAAATGTATGTAAAATTCTGTCTGAAGAAGAATCGTAAAATGTTAGCTCCTTTTCAGCAATATAGCAAATTTAACTGATTTTGACAATCCTAACTGTTCTAAAACAGAGACATTTTTGTTTGTTTTGTTTTTATGTTTAAAAAAAAAGGCTATGTTTATTTGTAAGTGTAAGATGTACATATCACATATAATTTTAAATGCTGGCATTTTAAGAGTATTTATACAACAGCATATATAGAAAGCAGATGTAAAAAAAAAAATAGATATCTTTAAAATTTTTGTGACAACAATTAAAATGAATTTTATTGTCATAATCATTTATCATTTGGTTTTCACCATATATGAGCAGATATGGGGTAGAGTTGAGGGCAAATGTGTAATTTCATACCTCCAAAAAGCTAAACTAGAGAAAGGTGCTGAACCAAAGGTGATCCAACCAAGAATGGAGATAAACTATTTATTATAAAAGCTGCTATGTTCATGTCTGACATTATATTGCTATAAAGGCTAGACTGACTTTAATTCAAACATAACATGTCATGTTTCAGTGCGTGTCAGTTGGTGTACAGCTGACAGATGTCCACAGCAGGTGTGGAGTCAAATCCTTTCCAACTGAGGGCTGACTGCCTTCTTTCATTCAAAGGACAAATGTCAGACGCTGGTGGCATTTCTGTTCTTTCGTTAGTTAATTCAAACAGGCTGCCGAAAGAAATTTCTTTTTTTGTGTGTGCAAACTTTGGTGTGCATGGAACCAAATTCCCAGAGGAAGCTTGACACACCTCATGATATGTCATCCATGTCACATTATGACAATCAGATTTGTTGTTTTGATCGTACTAATATTCATTATACAAACAATAATTGCTGTGAACAAAGCTGATGTGTGGGAAGGATGGAATTAATAATAAACATATTTCCATATTATGACGAATCTCTAAAATATGTCTCTATATATCTCTAGCTTATCTACAGGTGTGAACCCCCTGCAATCTGACAGGAATAAGTAGGTATACACAATGGATGGACAGAAAATTATAATGAAACCAAATAGAATTAAAGGTTTGACAATAGCAATGGATAAAACAACTCAAACATATGAAAATCATCACATTTAGTTTCTCTTTTACTTCAATGCTGTCTACTCTTGTATCTTAGTGCTAAGAATAGCAGTGCTGACAACAGAGGGTTTTTTTAAGGCATAATCTTTATGTTTATCTACAGAAATATCAGTAGAAATCAAATGCTTACATTGTAAGAGTTTGGCGTCTATGAGCAACTCCAAAGACAGAAAAAGCACCACCAGAATAACGCAGGCCACCAGCACACAGTTGAAGCCAGCACTGAGCAGGCAGACCTGCCACAGAGCTACTCGACGCCCACAGCAAGGCTTCAGCCAGTTGGACCTACGAGGAAAGGAAAGATGGGTCGAAGGAATTTGAAACCAAAACAGAGATTATAAACGGTTTCAAGCAACTTCACGGCAAAGGTTCTAAATGTCTGCAATCTGTCCATATTTAAGCTTTGATTAATAAAATAAAACTGCTGCTGAAGTAAAAGTTAGAATGACATACGCGCTCATACGAGCAAAATTTCATATTAGCAAATTAATTTTACTAAAAGCTTTGAAGTTCTGGCTTTGACCAAAAGAGGGTGTCAGTTTGCAGTCATGAAAGGGGATTTCTATCTAAAATCCAGGCAAGTTTTGGGCATAGACGTTGACATAGAGATGGACAGGGAGGGTCTGTGAACCACTATTTTCACTATCAGCATTGCGGCCAGAATAATGATGGGCTTCTTTTGACATGGCAATGAAGGGAGTCCCTGTGGAGGATGCTGCTAAGAAGGAAGGGTTTGATTGCTTCTCACGAGCAGGGGCTCGAAAAAGAAGACTGGCTGTGTTATTTATATACAGGAGGGCGAAACCGATAAGAACTCACAATTTCCAATTATTTTAAATACACATTTAAAAAAATTAAAATTAAAAAAACATGTGAAAATGTTTTTGTGAGGGCCGGATTATGATAGATGGACATTTTATCATCATTTTTACAATGATCCAGTTATTGAAGCGTCTGGCGATTCTACATGTCAGCTACGAGGGCCGACAGCCGGAGCCGTGAAAAAAACCATGCCTCTTTTCCTGCTTTCCAGCTGGAATGGAAAGTTGGCTCTGCCTGCTACCTTTCCCATCTACCCATGCTCTGGCACAGAAGAGGCAGACTTTGGCAGAGCACTTCCCTCCTCTGATCATGTCTTCATTCCTTGGCATGGTGCTAATATGAGCTGCAATGGTGGCAAAATGGCGATGTTTAAAGCTTCCTCGGATCATGGAAATAATACATGAAGGGTAGGTTTATAATGGCTGTAAATAAATAATTTCATTAAAAACAGTATTTCTGTCGTTTTACATATCCATTTAATTGAATAGTCAAAATAAATAAACAGTTCGAGACAGGATAAAGCGTTTAATTCTAATGTAGTTTAAAGATACGGTTGCTTGGTTTGCAACCACATGGTGTCAATGTCTAGTGTTTTCTGTTTCTTTTAATCTCTGACCTCTCTTGCAGCCCTTTTAAAAAACTGATAAAGAGCAAGTGCACCTAAATGTTGATCACTTAGCGCCCTTTCAGAGGATGGTGGTAAGTGACTTTTAGCTTTAATAGAGTTCGGGGGAAAAAAACGTGCAATACGAATAAACTGGACTGCACCGCACTGATATACCTATCATATAAAAGGAGCCATGACCAATTAATTTACCCCACATTCACGAACCTATATGTAATACCTGTAAGGACATCTCTACCCATATTTCATTGCATTTCTCCAGCAATCATCGGGGGATAGGCGGGGGGACCCTGAATAGGACGCCAGTACGTCGCAGGAAAACACAAAGATAAACAGGCCAAACAGCCAAGCACAGACTCATACCCGAGGACGCCGCAGAGAGACCAAACCGTCTAGCAGTCGTACCGGTAGTACCCAGTCAGAATCCACACGTGCACCAGGAGAACATGCAAACATGCAGAAAGATCCCAAGCTGGGATAAAAAGCAGGGACCTTCTTGTTGTAAGGCAACAGTGATAGCAACTCAACCAATGTGTAGTTCCAGCTGTACACCCTTGAAGAAAAGCTCTAAAAATATACCACTCTGTGCAATTAATATGTTATTTAGTTATGAACACGAATTACGTTTCTGGTTATATTACAATTTAATGAGACCCATAGGGTAAAGCTTACCCATCAGATTTCACGTTCTTTTCATGTATATTTGGCATGAAAAACGAACATAACATCATAAACAACCAGCATAGTTTGCAACATCACACTTACCATTCTGGTTAAGCTTGATGCTACAAAACTATGATAACATCCAGCTTTACGCAGCAACAATCGCAGCAGCAGGGTCCCAGGTTTGAATTCCACTCTTTGCATCTTCTACCGGTGCACGCTGGTTACTGGCTGCCCTAAGATGCCGGTGGGTATGATTGTGTGCATGGTTGTTTGTGACCAGGGATTTGCTGGCGGTCTGTCCAGTCTGAACCCGGCCTCTTGATGAAGATTCTCCAAGGATGAGCAGGTTTTAGATGATTGATGTCTTTTAGCATAAACCATGACTAAAGAACACAAAGCACAAATACCCAAGTGATATACTTTACTTTGTATCTCTTTTTTATTTACCAGTGATAATAAGGAAAAACGCCATTGCAATCAACAATTCCACGTTATGGTACAGTCCTATTTCACAACCTGGTTAGGTTGTGAAAACCCATCATGATCGTTGCTGGTGACTTATTTAATTCTTCATGCCACCGCTGGAAGGGAGAAAAAGACCAGAACGATAAAACTAATGTGGACAACACAGCCTGACGGTCTTTTCTTGTTAAAGCAACATATGGAGTCGATCTGCCTTCGAGTCGGATTTAGAATTAGAAGTCAATAAACCAAAACAAAAAAAATAATCTAAACATATAAAACGAATCAGGTCATACAGCTAATTTTTAATCTTCACACATTTTTCGGAATTATTTCTATAGGTCTGAAAATGGGAAAAAGAGAACATTAAAAAGAGATATAAAGAGATTGAAGAGTGTCAAGCTAAATCTTTCCAAGATTAGACAAATCATCTGAATCATCTCATTTAAAATAACAGGGTGAAAAAGTGATTAAAAGTCCATATATCTTAAATAACAATCACATTCTCTAAATAAGTTAACAAATGAGTACTAAGAAATCAATTCAGTGTGAGTTTGCAGGCAGCACGGATTACCACCTCAGAATCTACCAATGACACATGCGAATGCAACTGTGTGTCACTGATGGTGAGACTTACTGAGGCTGTTCAAACAAACAAAGGAGGAAGTTTAAATCAGGCAAACTGGTGGATGTAAGAACATCACCCGAACACCAAGTGGTGTTTTCAGATAGAGTACTCCACTATAGTGAAGTGAAGAACTACTAAAACTTTTATTGAGTGTTTATTTACCAGTTGTTCTCAGAGTTTTTTTTATTTTATTGTTCCTAAATCTTGTGTTGATTCTTGGTCATTCACAACTATTTCAGGTGTTGGCTTTGGGTACACTAAAAGCTAATCATAATCAAAGTCAAATTCATTTTTTAAAAGCAATGCTTCTAAGCATTGCTTTAAAATAAATAACGAAGCATATATAACATTACAATAAACCTTCTGTATTGTAATCATGATTTTGATTTCATATATTGTGCAATAGTAAGTTTTCTTTATTTTTTTATTTTTTTACAAAATATAAAAAATGGATCAACTATTAAAATATAAATGGTATCTAAAGCCACATATTAAAGAAATTCCTCAGAAATAAACTACCGAACAGTTTATGATATTTGGGGGGGTGGCAGATTTCTTCTCTTTTTTTTTTTACAAAATTTTTTCTTAAACTCAGAAAAAACATATTTGTTATGGGTCAAAACAATTACCATTTTTGTCTCATCTAAATAAACGTCCTTCATGACACTCCTGAGGCAGCATGGTCTAAATTTCTTACATAAAAAAAAACTGATAAAAGATTATTTTCTTGAAACTTAGTCAATTGGTAAAATTGATTTATAAAAGCACAATGCCAATACATTTTATATTATTTAAATAATTTTTATTGTATATTTTGTCCTTTCAGAATGAAGTATATTTTGATTGAATTAAAATGTAATCTATAACACATTTAAATTTGTCTGCATTAACCGACTGTGGATTGTGTGTTTCTCCCGAAGCACTAGCAGACACGAATAAGTCCATAAATACATATACGCATTCATATGTACATTTAAGGGAGGTTTGGTGCTACCCCAGCCTCTAACTCTTCTAGCTAAGCCTTTGCTTAGAGAGACATGGAGACTCGCTATGCAACGCTTTAGTTTCCTAAGGCGGCTAACGCAAAACTAACAAAAAGTTAGAGTATGTTTCCGTGCTTAAATACGCATCAGTTATCAGCCTGGTATGTGATTTAAAAGACAAATATAAGGATTGATGTGGTCATCGACTTCCTTTAATGCCGTGCGATCGACGGGCACTCCTCTCGCGATCGACCGGTCGATCCCGATCGATATATTGAGCACCACTGTTTTAGTGAGTTTACTTTATATAACATATCATATAACATTTCAGAAAAAAGTTAACCAATCAATGGTACCCCTGTGATAAATTCTATGATTGTCATTAAATCTGCATCTTTTAACGACCCAGTGGTTTCAACAATGAGACAAATACTCCCACTCAGGTCTTGGTGGGTGAATATAAGTAGGCAGACCAATCGCCCCTGGACTGAACAGCTATTCTGTTCATGTCTAATATGCCAGTCAGCTTGATGTAGTTGCACAACAGGGCTTCCGCGTGTGCTTTCTGTGAAATGTCGTTGTGCCCAACGTACTTTTACAAATTATACAACTGGACTCATAGTCGGAATCCTTTCATGCTACCGCGCTAGAATTCACTAAGGGTGACCTATTCTTAAATAAATACGTGGCCAAAAAACTAAGTCATCAGTACCATAGCAGAAATCCTTGCCACTACAGTGTATAAGACTAACAATTAACAACTTTGACTTACTTTGACTAATCAGCAAACAGCTTACTGAAATGCCCACATATGAAACTTCTCAAGAGTGCATAAACAAGCAGAAGTCCTCCTCCTTCATTCTCTTCATTCACCCCTCTCACTGAGGGCAATGTGTCTAAACTTCTCTCTTACCTGTGATGACTTTATGGAATTCTTCATTGATAAAATTGAATCTATTAAAACAAAAATTGATGGCATCCTACCAAACGTAACTACTACCTCAGTAAGCAAGGGGCACTGAATGTGGCTCTGGAGCCTGATCTCTGTTTGAAGTGTTTTGGTCCAGTTGATCCTTCTGAGTTTTCAAAAATATTTTTTTCATCTAAGCCTTCAACTTGTATGTTGGATCCAATCCGGACAAAACTGTTTAAAGAAGTATTTCCTATTATTATTACCCCCATTTTGGAAATGATTAATTGGTCATTAGTGAATGGATATGTACCAGAGGCTCTTAAGGTAGCTGTAATAAAACCCCTACTTAAGAAACCTTCTCTTGATCAAGAAAACTTAATAAATTACAGACCCATATCTAATCTTCCTTTTTTATCCAAAATCCTTGAAAAAACTGTTTCTAATCAATTGAGAGAGCATTTGAGGAATAATGAGCTATAAGAAGCATTTCAGTCAGGTTTCAGAGCTCATCATAGCACTGAGACAGCTCTCCTTAAAGTTACTAATGATATTCTCATGGCCTCAGACAATGGGCTCGTGTCTATTCTAGTTTTGTTAGATCTCAGTGCTGCTTTTGACACAGTCAAACACAATATCCTCATAGAAAGGCTCGAACACATTGTGGGGATCAAGGGAACAGCACTAGGCTGGTTTAAATCGTATTTGTCTGATAGATGTAAGTTTGTTCATTTAAATGACAAATCTTCTCCGCATTGTAAGGTTACTTGTGGAGTACCACAGGGTTCTGTACTTGGCCCAATTCTATTTACTATATACATGCTCCCTATTGCTAAAATCATCACACAGCATGGTGTTAATTTCCACTGTTATGCTGATGATACACAACTGTATTTATCTATAAATCCCGATGAATCCAGTCAGTTTGGTAGATTACAGGCATGTCTAGATGAAATAAAAATGTGGATGACATTAAACTTTCTGCTCTTGAACTCTGAAAAGACAGAAGTTGTTATCTTTGGACCAGAACCTCTAAAAAAGAAATTGCTTAGTCAGCCACTTGACCTGGATAGAATCAGGTTGGCATCTGGTGACAATGTAAAGAACCTTGGTGTTATTTTTGATCAGGAAATGTCTTTCAAGTCCCATATAA
>JAVLVB010000173.1:17577-28326 GCA_032876305.1 Orestias chungarensis | reverse complement strand
GTTAGGAATATAGCAAAAATTAGAATTATTCTCTCTAGGACAGATGCTGAAAAACTAGTCCATGCATTTGTTACTTCAAGGCTGGACTATTGTAACTCTTTATTAGCAGGAAGTCCACAAAATGCAGTTAAAAGCCTCCAGTTGGTCCAAAACGCTGCAGCAAGAGTTCTGATGAAACTTAAAAAGAGAGATCATATCTCTCCAATTTTAGCTTCCCTTCATTGGCTCCCTTTCAAACTTAGATTAGATTTCAAGATTCTTCTTTTGACATATAAAGCCCTCACTAATCAAGCTCCATCGTATATCAGAGATCTGATTACTCCTTATGTCCCTAACAGAGCACTTCGCTCTTTACTGGTGGTTCCTTTTAGTTATAAGGCTCCTCTCCTGTGGAACCAGCTTCCAGCTTTAGTCCGTGAGGCAGACACCCTGTATAGTCTCAAATCTAGGCTTAAAACCTTCTTGTTTGGTAAAGTTTATAGTTAGGAAGAGGTAGAGAAGACAGCGTAATCCGGTTGGGGGAGGAAATCACTCTTGACAAATGGTTCTCCTTTGCTCTACCCGTTTAAATGTCTCACTCTATAGGGTTAAGTTATTTAAGTTTTTCTATAGTTATGCTGCTATACGCTTAGACTGCTGGAGGACAATCTGACCACTTCTCTCTCTGCTACTTTCTTCCTTTGTCCAATCTCCTTAGTTATGGTTATTTCAACCTTGTTAACCTTTTGTTTTCTCTTAGTGTTCTTCTCTCCATAGTAACCACACCTGGTCTGGCGTTCTGTTAGCTGAGACAGCTTCTTGGATGAGAACATGGGCTGAGATGCTTCCAGTGACACTCTACAACTGCTGCTATAAACTCTATTATTTTAGTACCCTGTGCATCTATTTTAGTTTTCTGTCTCTTCAAACCCCCAGTCGGTTGTGGCAGACGGCTGCTTGTACTGAGCCTGGTTCTGCTGGAGGTTTCTTCCTGTTAAAGGGGAGTTTTTCCTCTCCACTTTTGCTACATGCATGCTCGGTATGAGGGATTGCTGTAAAGTCATTGACAACACAAGCCATTGTTTTGGTCTGCTGATTCCAGAGGAGTGAATGCTGCAAGTCAATGACTCGATGCAATCTGCTGGGGTTCCTTAGATTGGAAAATTTTTCAAATTGATTTGTTTATGATGTATCTATGATTTTAATAGAATTTCTTGTAAAATGCCTTGAGACAGGATGTGTTGTAAATTGGCGCTATATAAATAAACTGATTCTTTAGTTTTGAAATACATAAACCTAAAGAATATCAAACAATATACCACTGATGCAATTTCTGTTTCAGAATTTGTGGCTGTTTAATGCATCCGCATCAGATGAATTCAAAGGTTTGTAATATAGAAGTCGTAGAAGGTATGATAAAACCATAATATATAAACGGATAAGGTTTTCTGTTTCTGTGTAGTTAATGTTCATATAGATAGTTGATATTGATGATGTTGATATAGATTTTTCATATTGATGTTTTGTAAAGTAAACACAGTAAGTATTACAATTTCCTTTTAAAGTAAAGTACTTTACAAGACATTAGTGGATGGAATATTTAAGATACGAGTTAAAACAAAATAATCCCTCAGGTAAAATAGTAAAGCTAGCAATTATGGTTTAAAAGAATGGAAACAAATATCTTTTTTTAGCATCGTTTTTTTTCCCTAAATTAATTTAGGTGATGTTATTATTATATACAAAGGGCAACTAAATAGTAAAAATAATTGCAGGAAAAAGTGTACTACATAAAAATGTTATAAAAAAATATCAACAGAGTTATAAGGATTTGGGATTTAAGGCTGACAGAAAGCAGAGTTTTCTAAACCATTTAGTTGTAGGGGACCTGAAAAGATAACAGGAAGGCAGGTCAGAGTCTGGGACAGGTGCTGTACTCTTAACTGAATCAGACCAAAAAAGCTGGTAGGAGCACTTTTCAAGAGCAATTATTCTGACATAGTATTTCAACTTTGTACCTCTTATCAGAACAGTAGATTGCTTTCTTTGTTTTCTCTTCGGCTTTAAAATACCAACAGGTTTTCAAGAGATTTTTTTTCATTTGATTTTTATTTTATCATCACTTGTATTTTTTTTTACAGCTCTGGTCTGTGAGAATGAAATGCTGCTTGCTCCAAATGTACATAACTATTGGTGGATTTCCCCTGAAATGCATGTATATGATTTAAATGTGAACATGCTACACGGTGAGATGCTATTTGCTTAGTGGAGCTAATCTTCTCTTGCCTCCAGATTCAAATTGCTGATTATTGCTAAAAATAACATAAAATTTCCAATAACATACATTTCCCAACGAAGTTTTTATTTCCAAAATTGAAGTTTGGACCTTTGGCAGAAACCTGGTAGGTGGTACAGGATAGGAGGACTTGTTTTTTCCTGTTTCTTACCACAGATTTAGATACACCATCTGGTGTTGGTACCAAACCATGGCCTCTTTGCACATTTGAACCAGTCATACCAACAACATATGTTTCTGTCTCGGGGTCTGGCAGCCACACACCCATCACTGGGATGGGAAGTGACATCACTCCACTGCTCAGGTGTTAACTTGTGATTGCAATCAACAGCATAACGTGGTTTGACAAGATAAAGTAGCAACATAAAAAGATAAATAAAGTATTCTGTGAATATTCTGCTCATACAAATCTTCTGTTTTCAGATTGTAAAACAATGCTTTCATATCACTTAATGCAAAATGAGAATCCAACCAAAATTTGGTTTAGAAAAAACTGAAATGCTAATTTATGTGGCAGAATGGCTTAGCCAAAGTCCAGACATACTTTTGAAAATTGACAATTTCTATGTTTACTTTACAAAAAGGAATAAGCCAAATTTTTAGTCTGCGTTTGTAACAGCACCAAATGTTATGTAAAGTACTGACTGATCAGGACTAAATAGAGAGAAGCTTTGGACATGTGAAAAGAGGAAATATTCTGCGTTATCAATGAAGCTGACAGCTACACAGAAAGACCACATTATTCATACCTGCTAGTCCCCACTGTGTACTTGATTACAAAACCTTTGGACAGATGCTTTATCATCTGTAGCCACCCGCCAGGTTCCAAGAACAACACTGCCTCACAGAATAGAACCATATAAAATATCCAGCAACATAAAATACTGAAGAATGAAACAAATCACTCATAAAAGTAAAAATAATTGGAAAACAAACTTCCGTCATCTGCTTCTTAAAACCTCCACAAAAATAAAAATGGTTCACTTCAAAGCTACTATTTAGACAGATCGGTATCCTGACATCTTGAGACAGGTATGGCGAACAGTACAGCAGAAATGCTTAAGAGATGGCCAACATGACTGGAACGATGCATTTCCAGGGTCCACTTACATCATTTCATTTTTAAGTTCAAATGAACTGAAGTTGTGATTTTTTTTTCTCATCCATAAACACAAGGGCCCTATTTGGGCATCTACAATCCAGCCCAGATTCAATATGATAGATAATGTGCCCAAGAAGAAGAGAATTTGTGTTTGTACATTTCAAGCAGCTCACGTTCACAGATCCGGACATGTTATGAGGACGATGGATGTCTGGATGTATACTGGAGAACATTGATGAGTATATTGGAAGAGAATCTTGCATGAAAGCAACTGAGAGAGCCGGTTAAAGCAAACACCACATATACCAGACAAAAAATATGCAAAATCAGAGGGGAAAAAAAACTGAAGCAGCTTGACAACCAAGGGGTGAGTGGGCGGACATGAAAATGCTGAACACAATCCCACGCCACCTTGGTCCTTCCAGGGTTTTTGCTAGACAGGAAGATGGATGGGCCCATCTCTAATAATAACTACACTCAACTCACCGTTGCGCCACAACTGCTAACACTGCAGCTGCCCCCTGACGCTACCTAAGCCAACCACCTCCCACAATGTCGCCCACTTTGCTCCTGACGGGAGCATTATGTTTGACAACACGTCGAACGTGTGCGGGAAATCTCCAAACCATCCACCTTCCTGAGCAAATTTACTCAGTAAAACAGGAATCTCAATGACCCTGATTGGCTTCTGCGATCCAGCGCTGACGTGTATTCAGTCTGGAAAATCAAAATGGGGGAAAGGAAGAAGAAGCAAAGTAAAAAAAAAAAAAACCATGACAGAATATAAGCAGAAGCAAGAATGCGGGGAAAAATCGGAAAAAATAGAAAACAGACCTAGAGGTGGTGAGCAAAGAAAAAGCTTTTTTTTTAAATGCAGACGCATCATTAAAGGAACACCATTGTTCCTAATGAGGTGTGACAGCCCAGTATAAACTGGAATATGAAGTGAACCATGATTACTGAGGATTAGATAACAACCACCTCATAGCACACTTAGAAAGCTTTTCAGGCCTGGCCTTGTTTCCTGCCTCCTTTTTCGCTCAGTGTGTAAATCCTCAGAGTACTGAGTTTCTGCTCACACGTAAAAAAACATAAAAATAAAAATACATGTGTGGAGGAGAGACGGGAGGGGGGAAGGGGTAGGAGCACAAGAATAATGGCTTGTATATAAGTGACTCCTCTGCCACTACAAAGAGCGAGGGCAGCAAAGACGGTGGAGATAACCGTAAGGTCAGCTCCGCCTGCACGACGTTGCACGCTATGATGTGCAAACGTGCCTGACAGAAGGTGCTTCATCACACAGCGGCAGCTTGAAGTCTGTTCTCTTGATTAATCCTCCCTGCATGCTGCCTTCTTATAAACCACGGCGCCAATTATATGATAAATGCCGCGGTTCTTCTTTATGTCGCTATTTAGGGACCAAAAAATAAATAAAAACCTGAATCCACACGTTGACGGATAACTAAACTAGAAAGAGCCGTCCGTCAAATCTCCATATGTTTTTCCTTTGTAGTCCCTTTTTCTTCAGTGGGTAAATGGCATGTAGCATGTAGCGTGTAGCGTGTAGCGAGTAGCGAGTGGCTGTCTTTGCGCTGTTTTCCGCTAGTTATATCTCCACAGGTATTCATTGCCATCTCGCAGTTTCCCAAGGATGCTTCAGGAGCGATCTAGTAGCAGCTAGTTGTTTGGTTCCTTTGTTTTGTTTTGCTTTTATTCTTTGTTTTTATTTGAATATTGTTATGTGTATATGTTCCCTTGCCCTCTGTGCACACCCACCCCCCCTCCACCACTCAGTCCTGTTTAGCTTTACAATGTAAATAACACCTCAGTAATCAATAAATGATCAAAGTGGTGGAATCAAGGGAGGCTCTATAAAGCTTCACTTGGAAAAGAAAATCTGTTAAGCACAACTATGGCGGCCAGAAAAAAAAAAAAAAAAAAAAAAAAGGCGGACACCTCGCCAAATTTGCCACCGACAGGTTGATGAAACACCTCTACTGTGCTTGTGACATTCTCAGCTTCAGCAGGCCTATCGTTTACGTCTAGCATCACCAAACGAGCAGGCCGAACCGTTGACTGTGAAGCGCTTTCCCGTGATGCCTCCGCCGCTGTCTCAGCGAGCCAATGAGCCGGTTAATGCCGACTGGAAGAAGTGGGAGGGTTAGTGGATGTTCCCGAGTAGTGGGCAGATGTATGCTAGCAGTTGGGCAATCCACTCTCCCAGGTGTAGTCAGCAGAACAGCTGGAACATTCCTCGACCGGGTAAATGTGCATATACAATCCGACTGCTGAAGTCTTACTACCTTTCAGCATCTGTTTATCACTTTGCCCATCTCTATAAAAAAGGTTTGTTTCCTTCTTCCTAAAGTTAGGTTTTACATCCTCCACTCTTGCTTCTACCCATTTGCCTTCTGAGGGATCATCAACTGAAAAAAGCATCATGTTTGTCTGATTATCGTAAATGTGACAAAGACACACATAAAGAAACACATACTGTCTAATTCCGGTTGAATAAAAATCATACTTAGTTCTTTAAAAATAAAAAAAAACATTGCATTTGCAGTTTGCATTCTCAGGCCCTGAAAAACGACACTTCTACAACATCCCCAAATAATGTTATGACATTTATGCGCATGATGAGGAATGAGTGCATGTAAATTTCTGGCTGGCACTGAAAACGGAATCGCATTAAAGCTTAACGAAAATATGATTACCGTTATAGCTCCTACAGGCATCTTTTTATTACTTTTTATTTTTTTGTTTTACAGGCAGATAGTTTGCGCTAATGAAAGCGAGTATGAAAGCAGCCACATTATACTGTACATACTTTGATTAAATTGAGCTCAACAGCAGAATAAATCCTGTATCTGTTTGCGGACAAAAACCTGAGTCAGTCTCCAGCCTTCAGCCTCGAGCTCATTTTTGTTTCAGCATCACTCAACAACAACAACCGCCTGCTTCAATGGTTTCCGATGTTAAGTCGAATGAAACGCTGCGTTCATAATTCATCACAGTAAACCGAAGTACTACCACACAACACCGACTGCACACAATAAATAAATAAAAAAGTCACATCTTCAACAAACGTTGACACGTCTATTCAGCGCCGAACGCGATGCTACTACTGATCCTAGTACGGAACAAGACATAGTTGGGTTGTACTGGTTGTAATACCAGCATGCTGTGACGGTCGTCACTACCTGCTGTTGAGTCTATGCCATCCATCTGTTCCTGGCTATATCTGGCTAACTGAAGGTGAACCAATGGAGTGAAGTCTGATTTGGTGTCAAACGGAGTTTTTGGATGTGTGTGTTAAATCCAATGCCACAGCTTATGGTGTTTATGAACCTCCCAGAAAGAGCTGACACTAACGTTGACCTCATGTTTACTGGACTTCGAATAGATGTGCAACAAAACCTAAAGTAATGCCTTCAGATGTAGGAATGATCAATGATTTTGTCACAGGTTGGGTTCCATTATTTCCCATTTCTTAATACGGTTATCGTGCTATACATTGTTTGTGTTTGTTTTTAGTAGTGACACATCTTTAGAAACTCCACTGTACAAGAAAAGTAAAGGTGGCTTAACACCAACCCGTAAAAAAAGCAACTAAATAAATCTGTATGAATGACCTATTTATCTTTTCTGTGTAGAACTGATGGCGTGTTTATAAGGTTTGAATTTCTGTGCAGTTCGTGGCTCCTGGTTGATGCAACACAAATGCACTCAGGCGTAAAACACACCCCTAACAGCTGGAGTACGCGTTACAGATGTGAACCCCAGGCACCCGAGCACATCCATGGCTGTTCGAGTGAACTTAACGCAAATCCTGCCAACATCTGCAAAACACACGGCGAGCTGCAAAGGCCAACATGCATCGCCGTCGTATCTGCTCTACACACTGCTGACGTGTTTAATCGATGATGCTCTTGTACTTCGTGGCAACTTCCACAGTTTCGGCGGAGAACAACACAAGCTGAGCACTGCTGTCTCGTCGGGTTTCTCCGCAACCCTGCTGACGATGAAGAGATCAGTGACATCTGCGTCGGTCGGGTTCTTCATAGACTGGTTGCGCCGGGCATTTAATGGTAAGTCAGTTCTTCAGCGGAACCGTATGTGCCCAAAAATCTGTTGTTTTAGTCAAAGATGTGCAATGAAATAAAAACATTTTTTTAAATGTTTTTATTAAAGAAACATGCTAGATTCATTTTCAAACTTATGAATATTTTTACCCTTTAAGGTTCTGCGTGCATTTTAAATACTGGATAGGTTTGTGGAAATGTCAGCCAGCCTGAAATCTCGTGGTAAGGTTCTACATTTTACGAATAAATGCTCGCCTCCTTTAATTCCAGGTATTCAAGTACCAGGAGAAAAGTACTGAATAAAAACAAAATAAATTTAAACAAAATTTAAAAAAAAACATGAAGGATTTGACCAAGAGTGAACTCCGAGCTCCTGACGCTGTGGTGCGATGGAAGAATTTGGAGCGTGATTTGTGGTGTAGGAGATTGAGCTTAAAATAGAAACGCATGCAAACTCCTACACAATAAAAAATAAAAAATGTGCAAGACACAAAAATGTTGCTATTTTGTTGTTCTTATACAGTTATATCACACAGGTATTCTGGAAATAGAACCCCCCCCCAAAAAAATGAAAAATGAACCAGAATTAACAGTATAAAACCAGATTAACTAAAGGCTGAACAAATAATTGGTGTATAATTATTTGTCTTTTCAACCAATGACTTTTTGTGTTTGTGTGCCTTATTAATGGAAACATATCACAACAAACATAGTTTACAGTTGCCTACACACCCTAGGAGAACTTTTTTTTTTTAAACCATAAACTTTTCATAGATTTTATTCAGATTTTATATAACAGAGCAAAAAAAACTTTTCAGAAGTTTAATAAAAATTGTAATTTTGCTCCTCTGGGTGAAAACTTTGTAGAGCCATCTTTTGTTGCATTCACATTAAATCTATGAGGCCTGCCTCCAGCAGCTTTGCTTTTCTTTGAGAAGATTACCTCCCATTCTTTTTTGACTAATAGTTTAAATTCAGTCAGATTAGATGTGAACATCTGACATAACCAGCTTATCGTTTTTATTGGTTCTCATTCTATTTTTGGTTTGGACTTTGATTGGGCCATTCTAACACATTTACGTGTTTTGATTAAAACCCCTCTATTTCAGTTTTTTTGAGTTTCTAACCTGTTTTTTTCTAAATTGTCCTACTGTGTGACTCTATACATCTCCTGAGAGCCTTCCGCACATTGCCAGTGACTTACCCTTCCCTGTTTTCGTCTTCGTCTGGATTGGAGAGCAGCTGCGAGCCGGCCAGTGAGAGGTCCAGAGCTGTAAGGGGCAGATCTCTGTAGCCAAAGCTCACCAGCTGGACCGGAGAAGCCAGGCACTGATTCTCATCCTCCACCGGCTGGGAGATGATCTCCAAGTCTGACAGACCTCCCTGTTCCACTTGTCTAGTTATACGCCAAAACCCGGCGACAGATGGGCCAAACATGTACACACAGGCAGACAGAAGAGAGGAAGAGACGTGTAAGATTTTGAAAAAAAATCACAATTTTGTTTTGAAACATGTAAAAATACATCTGCAGTAATCAGTAATGTAAGTTTGGACCCAGCAGAAGGTAGAATCAATTGAATACATGTGGCTAAAGGAGTAAGCTTCAGACCTTTATTTTTAAATTTCTTGTAGGTTAATAAAAACCTGAGTGAACCAGCTATTATGGAAGAGTAGAAAATATGAACTATTGAAACAAGGCAGGGTAAAGAGTAGATAGCATGAAGCGTAACTAACATTGTATCCCCAGAAACCTGTGAGGTAGGTTAGCGTTTTCATTATGTCTGTGTTTCAGAGGCAAAAAATGAACACAAACAAAAGGGATATGGAGCAAAGATGTCAAATCTTTCGTTCTTTCTCTGATATCCTGATTTGCACAGCAAACCTGGAGCAAGTATACTTTTTTGTTTTGGTTTTTTTATCGAAAAAAATGTTAAAAAAGAAATCTAGTACGTTTACGGGTTTCTCACTTATCACATCTGCTATGCTCTAAATTATTTTTATTTTTTTAAATAACAATCAAATTTGAGTTTATATGTATAACACACTGGAGCTTGAACTGCATATTCTTAAAATATATATTAATGATGCCAGAAAAGAAATTGTCACCCTTAAAAATTGTAGCAGCTCACTCTTTTTAATTGGCTAATATCAGCTCAAAACACCCAATTTGGAAAACCTATAGTTACAACTGTAGATAACGGTAATTTAATTTAACTGATAACCTAAAACAAGTGAAAATAGATTGTATTTCACAGCTGAACATGAGGCAGTGATGGATAGGTGGATGGATTGATCTGATTTATGTTTTAATAAAAACAGATTTGTTGTTCCTATAAAAAATATTGTGATATTATTCACCCCCTTATATAATATTCATATTACTGTGTGATAGTTGTCCTATCCTAACTTTGCTAATGCTAACAGCTTTTCAGTATGCACTTCTTAATTCCGTTCTGATAACCTCGGGTAATATTACATTTATTCAAAAAGAAAACATGAACAAATAAATATGTAGCTCACAGAAAATCATGCCCACATATTCTGGCTTTAGCGACACTTTGCGTTTATATTTTGGAGTAAAGCACATGACTGTACTGAATTTGGCAAAAGCTCCTAGGTTGATTTTGCTAAATTGGAGCCGTCCCCATCCCTGTCACACTTCTGCTTGGGTTTGAAAGTGGATGTGTAATCTAAAGATGGAAAAGTTGAGGTTTTCAGTTTATTTATCAGTAACCTTGCTAACCTAACATATTGATCCCTTTGATGCTCCTTAAGATCTGGAGGATGATTAAAACCTTCTTATTAGTATTATTTTAATCATTAGAGAGATGACTAATGTAACACTAGAACTTGTGTGTGTGTGTTTGATTGTTCTTCTGGATGCATTGACATGCAGCAGTTAGTTTTTTTAGGTATCATCATACGCACACCTACACCCTTCTCTAAGCAATATGTCAGAAAACCTCGCAGCTGTCACGTCGTAGCGAAGCAGCATGTAGCCCAGCCTGCCCACAAGCCCCAGCTGAGTAGAAGCTGGGCCATCTCAGTAGAGCGTGGAGGTGGAAATAAATGCTGAGTGCAGCTGCAGACATACTGTGTGTCCTATGGTGGGTATTTTTAGACCAGAGCAGATGCTGGTGTATCATGCCTGCCGTGATGTCATTGCTTCTCCCTTTGTCAGCTGAGTTAATCCCCACACACACACACACACACACACACACACACACACACACACACACACACACACACACACACACACACACACACACACACACACACACACACACACA
>JAVLVB010000173.1:1913-12651 GCA_032876305.1 Orestias chungarensis | reverse complement strand
TGTTTTGGAGCTGGAGCAGTTCTAGTGTGAAGAACATACTTAAAAAATGCCGAAACTGTGCCTTTATTTGAGTTTCCCTGTGATTTTATTTGAGTTTCACAAATCAGAGAAAAGGTTTCACAAATCACGAGCTAGCTTTTTAAAATTGTAAAACTACTTTAGAATAATCCAGCGCAGGTTTGAAGTGTTTATGTTTTGTAGTTTTTTATCTAGAGAAGATTAAATATGCCGAAGTTAGCTTAAAATTGAGCGGAAGCACCCTTTAGCCATTTCACGAACCAGAAAGACTCAGGTTGTGACACTAAGAGGCAGGCTTTAATTTATTATAAAATATGTTTTAGACCAGGTTACTAAAAGAGGCAGGCTACTATTAGGGGTTACGCTATAAACTGAGGAAATATTATAATTAAGCGCAGCCAGTTTGATGGAGCTAAATTAATAGTAGCCTTATTTATATTTTACAGGTGCTATGCTTAGGTTTCTCACCAGCACAGACTCCAGCCAGTCAGCCAGTGGAGGTCCAGCACAAATTTCATGTGGTACAGGCACAGATGAGCCAGATACACCTGCAGCTGATGAGTCAGGGAAGAAAATGTGGTATGGTGACAATATTGATGATTTTGCATCAAGAAAGTGCAGAAAGGGACACTTTTAATGGTAAGTTATTACAAACTGTTATTTCCTAACAAAATGTGTAGACTGACAACCTTATTTTGTATCAATAAACACCCATTTCTATCATGACTTTACAGTGATTTCCAAATTACCTCTATTTACGTATCTACTAACCTGGTGTATTTGTACCCTTGT
The DNA here is from genome assembly GCA_032876305.1 of Orestias chungarensis. Classification (NCBI taxonomy): domain Eukaryota; kingdom Metazoa; phylum Chordata; class Actinopteri; order Cyprinodontiformes; family Cyprinodontidae; genus Orestias; species Orestias chungarensis. The sequence goes on along the minus strand of JAVLVB010000173.1, from coordinate 11,841 downwards.
GTAGATGCTGTTACTAAGGGGGAGGTAGAGCTACTAAGGGGACTGGACGACTTGATTTTACTTAGGAGTTGTGAACCGGCTCTGTGTACAATATATCTCAAACATATCTAAAAAGCGATACTAGTGTGTTTTTTTTTATATGGTAAAGGTCTGATTTATTTCAAGTGCTATTGTTTTCGTATGCTAATGTATGAACCTGCCAGTTGGACTGAGTCTCACGGCAGCCAATGATCACATTAGCAGCTAATGACATAATTTAAAACTGTAAAGGTTAAACTTTTAAAGTGTCTGGACTTTAAGCCCATCAAAAGTCTGTGTGACTTGTCGAGAAAGACTCCGCATGGTGGTCAGACTCGCCCGTCGTCACTCTCACAAGTTTTGGGTGAAAAATGAATGCAACAGCGGATGGAAAAATGTCTCCTAACGCTGCAGGAGCTCATTAAAGCAACATCACAGTAAATGTGTGACAGAATCAAAGCCCAAAGTGGTCCATACAAAGCTTTTGTTTTTGATGGTGTCAACTTTACTGGTGGTTGTAAAGATGTATATGCAGGTAATAATAATAATGTAAAAGCACCAAGCTAATTTTCTGTATTTTTACATGTATAGCACACTTATTTTTTTTCTGTTTTTTGTTCCAATTTTGTTTTTGTTTTGTTTTTGGCTGCTTTGTAAAGTTTCTGTTGAATAAACCTTGCATCTCATCTGAAGTTTTCCTTATTGATTGTTGAGAATATTTCATGTAGTAAGACGCTTATATTCATGCTCTGCTTTTGAGGAGGGTGAAGGCGACGCAGCAGTTCTGTTTCCTCTCCACATGTTCTCCATCCTTGAAGCTGGCCAGCTTTCTGACCCGAGCCCTGCCACGGTCATGTAGGAAAGATCAGCAACAGAGTTAGCACGACTCAACTATAAAACTGAAAGCACGGGCATAGATAGGACGGCACTTCCAAATTTCCTTCTGTTGAAGGCAACATATTTTATTGTAACAATGGCTACTTCAGCTCTAGAGCGTTACTACTATTTATGATTAATGCTTTAGGGTTTGAGGAACTGACTTGCAGGTTATTGACGTCCATCACTGTGTCAATGTTTGCTTGACTAAGAATGTGTAAAATTCTTCCAATAAATCTTGGACATTGGTTTATAAGCTACCGACTTATGGGAATACAATTTGTCTAAATTACTTTTTTTCGACCTGACATTTCTTCTGAAAGTTTAAACACACCTTTATTAAAGACATTGTCTGACAACAGCAACAATCTTAAACATCCGGGTCAACGGAATCACCTCAGACACAAGCGTGAGACAGCCGGGATGGGTCAGGACACTTCCTGAAGATGAAACGCACACCTCAAACTCGGCCCGAACACTGAGGACCGAGCAGATGTTCACTGGTCCCAACAGGTGCTGAGGACAACTGTGGTGAAGCTGGACGCCACTAGAGTTTTACCTCAGATTCATCTCGCAGGGCTACTTTTATCCTATAGGAAGACGCTTTGGCTCTCTGGAAGCATGGTCGATCTTTAATTTCCACCTTAAACATAATGTAGGTTATTGGCATCATTAGCAAAAGATGTGCCTTCTCTTGCCTCTAATAAAGTGTAAGGGATGTAATTTTTGCAGAGCATGGACACGGGTTTGAAAAGTCTGCTTAACACATTTAATGTTGTAGCATCTGTCACTTTAGTACAATTTAGGAAGTGCCTCGGGTTGTTCACTAGAAAAGCCAATTCTGTTTCCACAGAAATTTTCATCACTTCTTGCCGGCAGACCTTAATGACGTCCACCGAGCACGGTACCTCATTAATAATATAAGCGATTAAGCTGAATGATGATGAATTGGAAAAACTGCACAATGGACTGTCCTGGCCCTGGAGTGACCAACATCTTATCTAACCTTTACAGATACAAGCAGCACAAGACACTGGAGACCTGGAGGGGCCAGTACGACAGGACGGAGACGGCACATGTTGTGTTCAGAGCGGAAAGCGTCCGCAGACTTTTTTCACACAGCCTCAGAATCAAAAAAATGCCAAATTATTGCACCAAATTTTACTTTTTTTTAAGATACATTGCTTCTGTAAATGCTCAAAGACTTAATGGCTGAACGGACAGTTCTTTGTATTTTTGAGGTAATCATTCAGATAGAAGAAGGCACTGAAAAGATTAGTATTTTTAACGTGTGGCTTGTTGCAGAGGTATAACTATAATCCTTTTAAAACATGGAGTAGACATATACAGCGTCAGAAAGTTGTAAAATATGTGACACAACTTGTAAAAACCACTAAATTTGGCCTTATAAATAGAAAAAGTCCTTGCAGTGTCACAATATTTGGATAGTTGTTCAAGATTAATTCCAAAGTGGCAAAAATAAAAAAATAAATAAATAAGTTCAGTTCTGAGTTCACATTATACCATATAACTAACAAAGTAGTATATGTTAGATGTTTACTTCTGTTTGATTTAAACAATATGGCTGACAGTAAAAAGAAATGACATTTCTATAAAATTTCAAATATTATTCCAAACCCATGTTAAATGATTTTTAAAAGGCAGATGTTATGTTATATCATGGTGAGTCACACCCCCCAAACAAGGTAGATAAACAACCAAAAAAGTCTTTAAATAAAGACGATGTCTGTCAACAAAATGCCGTGTGAAAGCATCTGCCTGGAAAGTTAAGTGGAAGAAAAATATGTAATAGCAAAGCTTAAGAAAAATAAGCTGCTCGAGGTTCTGTGTGACGCTTCCACAGTCTCTGAGCATTTCCAGTGTTATGTGATCTGCTGGTGTTTGTCCAGTTCATTTTATCAAGTCTACCAGGGTATTTGTAGAGCAGTTTGTGATTCTCTCTGCTGACGAGCTTAATGACGATGCTGATTTAATTCTCCAGTAAAACATGGCACCCGATACACTAACCAAATAACCAAATAACATGGTTCAATGTTAAGATATCATTGTGTTTTACTCACCCAAAGAGAAACTATAGATTATTGTCAAAAGCCAGATGAATGGGATTTCAGCAATGCTACAGTAAATTAGGCAAAAACAGCCTCAAACAAGTACTGCAAATTATTTTAGTCGTCTTTTGTAATATTAAAATTGCTAAGAAATTCAGATTCTCATTATTGGCAGGCCACAGGGAATAAAATGTAAGAAAAAAAAACTGAAATACATTCATTCTGTGTGTAAAAAATGTACGTAATTAATAATAGTGACTAATTAAACGTATTACCAATATTCTCATTTAGATTGTTGAGAACATTTCTGACACATGTCTACAGGGTGCACAGAGTAGAAATTAAAGGAAGCCCCAAGAGATCCGAACATAGAATCTACAAGAGCCGAAAGTTTGGGGAAAAGGTTAACATAAGGAAAAGGAAAGCTTTTTTTTAGGTTGTGACTGGGGGGATCATTGGTCAACATAGTGCATCCTCTCTACTTACTCAACATTAGCCATAATGATGGACGATGGAGGAGGGAAGCGATGAACTGGTGAAGTCTCCCCACACGACCTCCGCTCGCGCCTGCCTGGTCTAGAGCTGCAGTCTCCCGTTCTGCCTGAGAGATTCAGATTTCATGCTAAACCTGGGGAGAAACGCGAGGAGTTAGGCTCTAAGGACCTCCGAGAGGATCCGATCGAACTTCAACACATGATTCAGGGAAGTCCGAATCAAACTATCGTCGCGTCATTCGGCAGGAAGAATAATAATAATATTCACACCCCTCGATACCACAACAAGGCAGCACTCTCGACTTTAAAGAAAGATGTGAATATCTGAAAAGTGTGGAATGCATATGCTTTAAGGGGCAGTAGATAAAATGCCTTCAGGAGTGACCTCATTACTATACAGAGTCCACATATATCTGACTTAATCTCAGTATAAACCCAAGTATGAAGGTGTAGAGAAGTTTAAAGTGGTGCTAGAGTATGATTGGGTATGGTTTTTTTAAGTTTCTGCACATCTCCTGTACTCTTCGTTACATTTTCTAAGAGATTATTTGCAGCATAATTTGTAACGTGCCACATCGGAGACACAGAATAACTGAGTGACGAGCTCCTGTCCAACCAAAATACTTTATAAGCTGAGGAAACTAACTGAAGCTTTGGCCTGGATGCATCATCCACATCGCAAAAAAATGGTTGCAGCAGCGTCAAGCCGTTATGAGCTAATGCAAAAGAAAACTTGAGAAAGGGGGAAAATGTTATCTGTGGGAAAACTGAGAGTTTGTGGCCATATTTAGATATTGTCAGATTTTCCGTTCAATCTGACAGAGTTTGAGCCATTTTAAGAAGAGGAAAGGTCAAAGTTCTTGTCTCTAGATGCGTTAACCTCAAAGAGAGAAACTGCACCAAAGAATACGGTGAAGCTACAGTTTGTTAGCCTTGCAAAACATTTAACCCCCTTTATCTTTCCTTTATTTAATCACATTTCTAACTCAAACTTTACTGCATTTTACTGGATAGTTGTGTGTTATTTTCAAATGGTAGGAAAAAAAGGATCATTTAAAAGCTTATTCACAAACGCGAGGTCTCCATTTTTTTTTAGTCCACACTTTACTGTAGAACCACATTTTCCTGCCACTCTCCCATCTGATTAGCGGAGCGCTCATCTAAAAGTACTTCTGGTCTTAGAAAAGTGACTTTTCTTTCATGTAACTGAAATAAACCGTTTTTATTTTTTATTTTATGACCTTAAATTCACTGATTTTATCAGTAATTATCTGCTACCTTACTGCGGCTCATTTCCAGGCCGGTCTAGAGCTATACTGAATAGATCAGGAGGTTTTGCTAACTGACATACTCGTTAATACTTGCCAGGCTCGTATTAACACTTTAAGCTAAAAGCAATGTGTTTCTCATCGTTTTGTACGGTGAAACAATGAAGCAACATGTTTACGGCAGTACGGTGACAACAACGATACGTTTATTCACACGAGATCTCTAAACGTTAAAGATAATTCTGCTGCGACAGCAATGTTGGACTCAACATCAGGAAAGTTGAGAAGCCCGTTTTTCCGATTTTCAATTGCAGGATTGAACAAAACTTCTTCTAGGAAGAAACCAGGAAATTTCAACTTCTGAGAGAATGTCTAATACTTACAAACCAGACAGTCCTTTATTGTGGTATCTATTCGCTTCTATATCATACAATAACAAACTTAGACAGTCTAAGTCCTGATATACTGCCTAATTGAGACCTCTGTCACAACGGTGACACTTGAAAAATGTGATTGGAGCATTACTAGTGGTACCAATATAATGGGATGTTATGTTGAAAGCTCAAAAGAGTAAAGCTGTGGTGCCGCGAGTGTCTCTCATGGAAACCAATGGATGTTCTGTGGTGGTCGGCTCTTTTTTACACTATAAAAAAAAAAATCAGTTCAAAGCAGTCAACGAGGCAAAAGTATGAAATGATTGAGTAAAATCACTGAAATCCACTGGAGTCACACTCTGTGTTGTATACAGCCTAAATGAACAGAGAGGAAAGACATCAGCTTCTTTTACACCTTTAGTTCTACATCTTACTTATTAATGGCTAACTATGAGTTCCTGTCCCTGCAGTCACAGTTGTGATGTAGCACTAAATTAAGTGGCATTAACGATAGGAAAAGTGTCCGATCATCTCTTTCCACAGCCAGTTTCACACCACATCTAACTATCCCACATGGGGAAACCTTGAAAACATTCAGGAAACCTTGCAGAGACCCACCTGACCTGTGACAGGCGTTAAAACTATAATAAAAATGCACATACATGCCTTAAGTTTGAGGTTTTTGTCCGTTTCTCTCTGAATTTGCAAACACGCAGCACTTTGATCCAAGGATCATAATCTGGGAAAGCTTCAGGGATGTGCATACTTTTGAGAGGGGATACTATGGCTCCATGCTGTTGTTGTTGTTAGAAACAGACGTTTACCCTCTGATATCACATCATCCAGTAGCTCTGTGGTTGCTGATTGGCCAAGAAAACTTGAAGCCTATCAATTAAAACAAGATTGCCCCAAAAACCTCCTCGGACGTTGACATCTCACACACTTGCAGCTCTACATCCATCGTGGCTGAACATCAGCGATGCATGCAGAGCTCTCAGGGAGCGTCTTACCTGCGAGAGATTTGCATCGTTGATGAGGCAACTGAGCGTCCCGTCGTGCAGAAAGCAGCGTCCCCCCCCCCCCAGGTGGCTGATCACAGCAGCAGCAGCAGCAGTGTGTAGGCTGCTGCAATCCTCTGCACGCTTGCATTGGACGAGCTCCCTCGCGATGCACAACCAAAGCGAGGCTGCACTTTGGATGCGCGAAGCATGGATGCGGCGGGAGGACGGAGTCCGCGCGTCTCTCTGTCCGCGGAGTCCGGGCCCCCCACCCCCACCACCGGGAACCAGCTCCAGCCTCAGTCGTGTGACATTTGCAGGTCGATCAGAGGAGGAGGTGTGCACGAGAGAGAGGGATGGGGAGGAAAGCGTCGATTTTGCCTGTCAGGATTAGAAGATGCGTTTTTTCTTATTATTTGTGGTGTCCCAAAATAGAGCAACACCCACTGGTTAAAGCATCCATCACTCATCAGTGAGCAGCAGCTCTGGCTTCTGTTGGACACGCCTGGAGTCAGATGCTGAGGATGGGGTGGGAGTTTAAGAATGACAATCAAAACAAAACAATAATGGTAAACAGCATGTCTAATTTATTGAGGGTCTAAAGAGATGGGCCACATATAAGTGCTGCGACAACAACACAAGTTTTGATCAAACTGACAAGGCATATTTTTAGATTACAGTTAAAAGATGAATAACAGACATCCTGTGAATACAACAAAATAAAAAAAAGAAAGATTTCTGGAGGTTTTTAAATAATTTCTTACAGTCACTGAAGCGTTTTTCTGTTACATTAATCAACAAGAAGAACATGAGCTAAGTTTGAGATAAAGAAATCATGTCTGAGTTGATATTGCACAATCGTATTTTTTTATTTTATTTTATTTGCAACATTTTAGCCTCGGAAAAGAAAAAGGTAGACGTAAGTTGGGCATTTATGTACATGTTGGGGGTTGAAGGTTAAGTTACAGTACGGGCTGCTTCACTGTCACACTACAATCACAAACTGCAACGTGTGTTCTTTGATTTTTACGCACTAGACCCACAGAAAGCAATAAATCATTGTGAAGTTCAAATGAAACACTTTCAAATCCAATTACTTTCACCGCACTATACTCTAAATAACAGAACACTGCGTTTTACTTGTAGTTCAAAATTATGTGCAACCTTTAGTCGGTCCAGAGCGATAAATCAAACTCATCGTATGGAATGCTGTAAGGATTTTGAATGTAGGCACTGAGGAGACAATTGAAAGCTAGACTCTTTTTCCAACTTGTGTCTGAGAATTAAAAACCCCAAACTAACCATTTAGCATGCAGGGAAAACACGTTTTTTTTTTTATTATCAATCTACCTCGAAACGAGCCCAGAACCCAGACATGAGCATCCCTTCTCTCGGTTTGTACACATTTGTTTTTACTTACAACTTTAATCTGTCGATTAGCAGACTTTTTTTTCTTTTCTTTTAGGCTTTTGAAACTGAGATAACACAAGCAAGTAGATGAATAAGGCCGATTTATAGAATAATATAATTATCTGCAGGTATAAACACAAAGACTTAAAGAACGAACCAAATTTATTTTCTTCCGTGAACAAAAAGTGCAGTCGGGGGGGAAGAATAAGTTTTGAGGGGCAGTAAAGCACAAATAAACTACTAGGTTTAGTTATAAATAAACTAAACAATAAGCAGAATTTGCTTTCCATACGCACACTCTGGGACCTTCCTTTATTCACTAAATCTCAAAGACCTGAAACCTCCCGATGGTTGCCGTCAAGGCGGAGCCGATTATGGTCTTGCTTTGTAAGCATGAGTGAAGACAGCGTTAACCTGGCTAAGACTTTGTACATAATGTTTGTTACTCCGAGGTGCAACGCTTCCTTCCTTTTAGCTACTTGTTCCCGCTGCGCTGTCAGCCAAAGTGGACCAGGGTCATGACGGTGGTGTACTCGTGCTGCAAGGTGTCGGAGTCCGAGTTGCAAAGGGTGTAGTCGTCCTTGACGATCCGGTCGCAGCCGATCTCGCCGTTGCCGAACAGACCGAACAGCGGCGTGTTGGGGAAGACCTTGTGAAAGGCGTCGGCCTCTACGTTGTGCTGGTTGTGGTAGTAGTTCTGGCCCCTCCCCACGCACGCGAACATGAAGCCCAGGGTATTCCTCTCGGGAATCTTGGCTGCCTTCAGCCGTCGGACCGTGGCCTCTGCTTCCTTCGCGGAGCCGACGTCTTGGTCCAGCAGAACAGACGCGCCCTGAACTTTACGGCCACTCAGGGCCAGGCCGATCACGCCGTACGCTCCCTTGCTGCAGCTGCAGGGATGTAGATGATGAAAAACTGTGAACGCCGCTGCACATGTGATCATCCTGATTGTGTGGCGGAACGTTAAGCTCACCAGTCTCTGGAGGGAGAGAAGACGCCTTCCACCAGCCCTCCTGCTATCAAAGCCTTGCTGTTTGACAGCGGCTCAAGAATCTGGTTGAGGAAGCGAGCTCCTCCTGATTTATAGGCTTCATAGATGAACATCAGCACCACTCGAAGCTCTGGGTTGTCAACTAGTCCTGGAGACAAAAATTTAATTTTATATATATATATATATTATTTTTTTTTTTATTCTTCTTCTCCTTGTAAGGTATTGAACAGATAACTCACCTGCTTCCTTCATGGCTGACAGAGAGATTGTCTTTTTACAAAAGTGGAAGGGTTTGATGTGAACACCATCCCTGTTGGGAAGCATCACTGCAAAGCCTGCCGCGCCTTCCTGGTGCTCCTTAGGAGAGCCGCTCCAGGGACCAGAGGGGGTCACTGGTTAAAAGGTCAGGAGCAGCACATCAGGAATATACAGGCTATGCAGACTGGATTTCCTAAACTCTAGTTTGTTTATTCATTCTAATAAAACACACAGAACTTTTTTTTTTCAGCAGTGAGTATTAGCACACATTTACTTGACCTCATTTTATTTAGCAGAGTCACAACCAAAATATTCTATGGAGACTTCAAATTCAAGAAAAATAATCGCTGTGTTACATCAAGACAGTCTGTAAGTCACCATCTAGTTGATGATAGAGGGACTGCATGAGAGTAATTTTATTGCAGAAGGAAATTTGAGTTTCATTAATAAAAATATCTATAAACTAAATAAAAAGGCCATGAATTGATGACACAATCATAGGTACTCAGTAAAAGATATGTTGCTATGGAAATAAGACAACACCAAGATGCTCTAAAATAGACATGAAGGCCAAGAAGCAATCACTGATCCTAAATTATTAGTAGATTAGGAGGTTACAGTGGGTTTTAAATTGAGCCAGACAGTTGATGTAAAGATACATTAGTACTTACTGTTTTTTTTTCTTTCTGAAACCAAGTTCTTGGAATCCAGATTTAAAGGAGGGGTGTTGTACAAAATAAACTTTTTAAGCATTAATTCATGTTATGTCATCAAAAATATACCAGAATTTTTACAGTGAAACACATTTTTGTGTACATATAGTGACGGTGGTGAATTTAAAAAAATTTAAGCTCTTTACTCCGTTGAAATTGGAAACTCTGTCACTGACCGAGCAGGTACGACCTGTGGGATTCCCCAAGGGTAAGTCCTAGGATCACTCCTGTTCAAGTTGTATAAATATAAGGCTGTGAGAGCAGCAGTGTGGCCTCAGGTTGATTTACCTGCATTTATGTTACGAAACGCAGAAGGCCTAATAAAAATGATGTTTTCTTAAACAAGTGTATTGAGAACTTAAAATCACTTTTTTTTTATGTTGTTTTTTTTTGGGGGGGGGGGGGGGGGGCAACTGAAGTGGCGTGTTTGAAGCTCATAATCTTTAGGTTTACATTGTA
>JAVLVB010000169.1:1414258-1445161 GCA_032876305.1 Orestias chungarensis | reverse complement strand
AGTCCGACATTGTTTTTGCAAACTCACACACCGAAGCAACACTAATTTTAGTGACCTCCGATTGGCGGAACCGGGTGTCATTACCGCCAGCGTGAATATCTCAGCGGGTGTATCGCTGAGTGGGGAAAATCGGTTTGAAACGTTAACAGGTTGGTGGTGAGCCAAAAGCTGGGTTCTGGGACTATGCTTTCTGCGTACAGTCACCCAGCCAGGCTGATTTCGCAGCTGCGTGGGAACTGCTGGAGGATCACTAGGGCAACCTTTTCTTGTTGGCTCCACGCTAGCTAATGGGCCTCGGCTATCTGCGGGTGTTTCAATAGCACAGAGCCGAGCTTCCAATTCACACACCCTCGCCTCCAAAGCTAAAAAATGCAACATTTAATGCACGTACCATTATCTCTAAAGGAGGCAGAAGAATAACTAAACATCTGATACACAGAGCAGGAAAGAAGAGAAGCAGAGGGAGAAGCCATAGTACCGCTAGAAGCTAAGCTAACTAAGCTAGCGAGTGCTCACGACACAAAAAAAGGTCAGTTTAGAACAATTACGCTTTCTAAAAACTTCAGTGAAGCAACAGAAATGTGTTATTAACGTGAAGGTGTGTTTCTGTACTGTACTTTCCTTCCTATTGGTCAGTGCCCGTCGCACAGTTACCATTCCTGGATATCGGCTACTAAGACAATAAATCGTCCCCTCTAAGTGCGCAATAGTCTTAATTTTGGAACTGAAACCGCACCATAGTTAAATGAGCTGGATTATTGCAAATTTCCATAAAACATTTTATCTGCACTGTCAGAGAAACAGCAGCAAAGTGTGAATCCAATTAAACCCATCTCTACTGAAGAGCATTTAAATGTTTAAGCATCATAGGCTCAAAGTTGATCTGGATCATGGCTATATTGCTTTGATGCCTCCCTGAAGCAGCTTCTCCAGCACATCCTTAATTTACAATTCTCTTGATCCAGATGCCAGACTGCAAAGGAGAGGTAAACAAAGAAAGAAGAGAAAGGATGTGGTTCTCCCCTTCTCTTTAATATGGATTTTAAAAATCAAAAAAGTGGAAATGGCCTCGAGGCCCCATCCGTCCAGCTTTCATGAAGAAAGACTGTCATTATACCTCATCATCCCCACAAAAGCCAAACCCATGAGAAAGGAAGATAAATTCAAAGTGTTTTTAATTACTGAGCTGAAAGAAACATTTACCATGACAGCATGGCTAGGTATCATGGTAATTATTATTATTAACATTTGTCTTTTTATGTTACAGTTCTTCAATTATTAGCAGAACCACTGAGGAAATTAAGGTTTGAGTAAATCTAGGATGTCACAGAAGGGTCGATTTTAGGGTTGCCCTTGAGCTTCAACTCTGTGAAACAACAGGCGAACACATGCAGGTTTCATGCAAGTTTGTGAATGTAGCCACAAAGGTTTCTCTTACAGAAACAGATTACCAGAGTCTTTTTGCTAAGCTAAACCTACTGTAAACTTTGCTAACAGTTTTTTAAAGTCTTTATTTGAAAGCAAAGCCATCAATGCAAATCAAGAGTTTGTTTTAAAAAAAAAAATGTTTTTAAGTTTGCCGGCCAGAATGAAAACAAAACCAAGTTAAGAAAATTGTACCATGGCCACTTAAACCCAACCCACCCAACCCACCCCCTTTTTTTTTCATTGGCCTATTGGGCCTCCATCCCATTTCAACCATATGCAGGCACACATGACAGATATACAGAGGCTTTAAAAAAAGTTATTTTTGCAAACCAAGTAAAAAAGTTTCCCCTTTACAATTTCTATGACCTAAACTTCATTTAAACTTCATTTCATTTTTGGTGACCAGACTTTTCCTTGGCTGTATAAAATAAATAGTAACGCCCCTCCCCCGCCTGTTCCTACACTGCTGATTAACTTGATGGAAGAAGGCTTTTACACTTTTTATCTCACGGACTGTAAAGTTACTTCCTGTCACAGAAAAAAAAAAATATTTAACAGTGCTAACGGTGAGTAAAGAACTTAAAGTAATCAGCAATCAGCAATGATACGTTACTAATTTCTTCACAAATAATTTTTTCATACAGATATGTGCTTGGGACGCCTCATCAGGCAGGCTTCTAATAGGCGTTCTAAGCAGTCTCCTCAACTCCTCTCTATGTGGAAAAGTAACAACTCTACTGGTTATGTTGCCCCTAATTCGCGAGTGAGACCCTGAAATACTTTAACTCCTCCACTTGAGGCAGGACCTACAGTAATAGAAACTAATAGTGAACCTACTCCTGATAGATGGTGACAGTTAACTTTAAGTCTAGTAAACTTAATGTTCCTACATCTAGCTCTAGCATGTTCCATATCTTCTAATTTTTTCTGTCATTGTTGCAGCTTCAGTTAAAGGTAAAGACAGAGATCAAATTGTCCCTGGAAACAAGTGAGGAAACTCCAGGGCTACTGCAGGAAAAGTTATTCAGTTTGAAACAGAAATTAGTTAAAACTTAGCAAAACTGTGTACCTGTATGAGCCGACACAAGGAAATATATTTTAGTTGCAAAAATGTAAAAAGTCTTAAATCTGACAGCAGCATCTAATTATTTCTGACAATTTTCTGCTCTTAGACTCTATACAGTTTTTGTTTTTCAATTCATTCATTCCAATTGTGTGGTGTTTATTGCACTATACAATAAACACCACACAAACACTGTATTTGTAACAGGTCTCTATGTTTAGCAAAATAGGTTACATTTATTCTTGCTCAGTCTTTACAAACAAATGAAATTCTGGAGAAACATGACAAATTGGAATTTAAGCTCTTTGCTCATTAATTAGATTAGATTTTTATTTTAATTATTATCATTATAACAAATGAAATATCTGGCAAACTTATTAGTAAACATACTTTCAACAGAACACAATTTGAAATAATTTTTTTCTTAAATGTTCAACTGGTAAATTAATAGAATTATAATTTCAAAATAGACAAATGCTTCAATTCAAAGATGAGCAAAACAAACAAACTAAAACTAAAATATTAGTGACTCCTTGTTAAAATTGAAAACACTAAAAGCTGTATCTGCTGAATTTATAATTTCCATCATTACATAAAATTAAAACCTCTTGTGCTTTTAATTTTTTTGTATTTTGTAAAAAAACTTTTATGAACATAGAAACATAGAAACGTCATAATTTTATGGTTAATCACCCTACCTCATCTTTTTTTTATCATCAGCTTTTTTTGAAACCTTATTGTAAATTGACATTTAATGTAAAAATACACAGGGATCGTTTTTCTTTTCTTTCAACCATATGTTTTGCATTGATCATCCTATTAGTTTTATTTTTATTGGGTATTTTGTGAAAAAAATCATCCAGTACCTCTTCACATTTTATATTAAAAACACTACCGAGTTGTTTGTGTAAAGATTTTTTTCACTTAATGCATTGATTAAAAAAAATTCTTAACCAAGAATATTTTTGTATTCTAAATATCAGTCAAAATGCTTTATTAATCCCAAAAGGGAAATATTTGTCTTCCTCCCCCCCTCAACACTGATTTCAAACTCACCAGCAGTTTTAACAACTGATTGATTTAAAGTGTCGATCTATTAAATTAAATAAAACCTTTTAATATTTCGGGTTTATTAAGTTGGCACATGCAAACAAACACAGGAAATGCCTTTTCTATAATAAACTATACTGTCAGTTACACACACACACACACACACACACGCACGCACGCACTAACACACACACACACATATATACACACACACACACACACAATCTGCCAACTTGCAAAAACTTGCAAAATGTTGAAGAAAAGAAAGAGGAAATGTAAATTATGATGACATAGTTAATGAGATTAGCATGGCAACAGTACAAGAATGATTTCAAACACCCCTCCCGACTCCCACTTATGGCACAGAGAGTGCACAAACACTGATACACACTCATGAAACCCTACAAAGGAGTGCGACAAACTTGTCGGCGCCCTTCGCAGGGTGACGCTACAGTTGATTTGGGAATTACAATTAGATTTATTATGTGGTTGCATATGGCTGGGTTCTCCGTTTGTGTCGCTGGATTGGCTGCAGCGAGCGCCGGCGCCGTGGCGTATCCACCACAGCAGTCAGAATGTGCAGCGTTACCTCACCCGCACACACACAGTGGAACAATAGGCCACATTTACTGTAATGGGCCACCAAAATATAAAGACTTAGGGGAATAGCTGGGCTTTGGAAACAGAAAGCCTTGTGTTGGAAATTATTAGATACTTGGAAAAAAAAAGCTGTATTTAGAGCAATGGAAATAAAAATCCATAACACACTACCTGTTTCTTGTGCACACTGGTGTCACACATACACACACACACACACATATTAGCAACTACCACTTCAACGTTTGCTTCTCCTTTTTAAATTAACTATTGTACTATAGCACATCTATTCACAAACATTACAAAAGCAGCAATAATTTAAAAAACAGATCAATGTTAAAAATCTCAAGTCTTTAATTTTTATTTTTTTTATTCATATATATTTTTTTTCAGATTGTCTCTCTCACCAAGTTGTACTGACACTTTTTAGAGCCAAAGCAGGCTAATAAATACGATGAAATGTTAAAACGCACATTTGAATACAATTCTCATCACGAAACAAACAAAAAAAATGTGTGTGACCATGAAACGTGTGCTCTACCTTTGCAGGTCACCACTAACAAGAGCATGAGGTTACTGAGATCAGGCGCCAGCCGAGCTGCGGAAACAAAATTTGCTTAAATAAATGAATTTTTTTTTTAAAATGCTTTGAAAGAAATTACAATTTACTGAAGTCTGGCATCAGCAAGGCTTCTATCTCTCTCTGACTTTATTTGACTAATTTATAATGCTTTAGATGAAACCATTACTTCACATTAGTCAATTCTAAATAAAATAAAAAATAAAAACAGGATAAATACATCAGAATTAATGTCCAGTGCTTACAAATGTGTAAGATATTAAGAGAAAAATTCCTGGAGCTGAAGCTGAAGTTCAGCACCAGTAAAAACAGATGGAAATAGTTTTGAGGAGAAAAAAAAAAGCACCCAGGAAACCACTCAAAAGTCACCGCTTTTGGGAGTTTGAAAAGATTTGACATATATGACATATGAGTGAACACAAATACTTCTCTGCTTTAGCATTATTCTGCGTCAGAGAAAGGTAGAAATGTCTTACATCAGATGGTGGGAAAAGGGTTTGAGTGGCTGATTTTGAATGAGCACTTCCCAACTTATCGCCATTTATCACCAAATTCCAATCCAAAATCAAACAGGTAATTTGTAGTTTTTTTTGTTTCTTTTTTTTAAATATAATTGACCTATTTTATAAGCAGTACATGGTTAACAAGCTACAATATATTTTAGGACTAATGAAAAATACTAAATTCTCAACCTCTGAAACTGTTTTCTCACATCTTGGATGATTCTGTTAATACTATTCAGGAACTCTCAAAAGGACGGTTATTCATTTTTGGAGTGAGATTCTATTAAAAGGTTACGAGGAGAAATTCAGATTAGTTGAACCAGAAGGCTGATGCTAATGCTTAGTTTCCGAATTAAAACAGCTACCTTGAAAACAATTTTGGCAAAGTAAGGCAGTTTTATAAATTTGGTATGTACATTTCTTAAATTTTTGAACTAGAAAAGGTTGATGGAAATGTGAAAATTTGAAATAACTTCCTCAATATAGCAAAAAAGATGTACATATTCCGTTGAGATGTTATTGTTGTTTTTTCCCCGAAGTAAACGGTTATAAACTTATACTACCACTTCTTGTTTATTACAGCCATGCGTAAAATCAGCATCTGAAAAATTCTGGGTTTTGGAATTTTCTTTTTTGATGCTGTTGATTACATACATTACAGCTATAAGCACAAAAATGTCGGCTTAATAAACCAATAAAAATCATTTACTTTGATGCACTTTTCTTTCATTTCAAAAACAAAAAGATCATTGTTAGAGAATGCAATTTGATGCATAAACTGAGATAATATTAAAATTCACGGCTGCCTAAAAGAACCTGGACCACTGTTTTTTCTATTCTTAATAATTGGCAATCTTAAGAAAATAATAAGTCAGACACTAAAAACCTTGTGGAAATGTTAAGTTAAACTTGCCCCATTTTTATTCTCGGCCCTTCTTGGACTAACCATCATCTAATCTGGATTTTAAATTAATAAGAGTCTCATATTTCGGGGTGACATGTAACGCTTTCCCCCAATTAACAAAACGTAACTTCAGAAATTACAAGTTTTACCTTTACGAGAGAAAAAAAGGATGTTTGTTATTTGCCTGATTTAAAGGGACGGTCATAAATCACAACATAGCACGGCGCTTTCCAGCAAACTAGTTTAGCGTGAAGGAACTAAGAGCAATGTGGTTCATGAAATCATCAGAGAAGCTAGAAACAAAAATGAGCTACTTTGGATTTCTGGGCCGGCACGATGTGTTGGATCGACTGGGCGAGTGTGAAGAAAACATGTCCTCCCTGAGCTCTGGCGGTGATTTGATTAAAAGGGGAACCAGCATCGTACTAACAACTTTCTATCACATCAGATAGAAAAAATGTCGATTGTATAAGACTTTTTCTTTCTTTTTTTTTTGTTACAGCATTTGAAATTAAGACTAGAACAGCCTCGGAAAATGTTTTGGCACATTTGAATAAAACTTTTTCAGTGACTGGGTTTTTTCTTCCTTGATAATAATAATAATAATAATAATAATAATAATAATAATAAGGGCTTTAACTACTTTCATTTCAGTGACTGTCTGAAAAGTTCTACCTATGAAACACCTAAAAATTCTACTTTTATGGAAACAAACCAGCAAAAATTAAAGACATTCACAAGCTGGCACATCATACCTGAGCTGGGAGATTTCTTTAAAAAAAAATAAAACAGTAATGTAATATAAGCAGTTTGTCCAGACAGTGAAATCTGTCTAAGGAGATCGATGGAACAGAGAAATAAACGGGGGACACACAAAAGTAAAATACATCGTAATAGTAAAACTAACACACTCTTTAAACATTTAAGACCAAATACCTGTCAAAGAGCATTTTGTAATGCTAGAAAAAAAACAGACAAAAAACCCCCCCAAAAAAACGCATGCTGTCTACAAACCACATGGCGTGTGATGCGTTCGTCGCTCGTTTGTTCATTGTCTCTTGCTTTTTTTGCTCCTTTATCGATTGTCAGAGCGAAGGAAACTGCAGCTCCTTGTCAGCTCAAAGTGTGAATGATTGTTAAGGTTTCGTTCGTGGGACACTTTCACCCCCCCACCCACCGTCGGCCCCCCCAGTCCACGTCAACAGGTGCACCTGTCTAGGTACTGTACCACAAGTCTTTGAGTACTGAGTCTGTACACTTTTCAGATGTGGCCTGGGCATGCTGGGTAAATGCAGGAACATGTCCTGAAAGTCTGCCTGGAGGTCTCTGTGATAAAGTTTGTGAGCAGAGTTTGTCTCCGGATGTAAAGGGAGTTTTTTGTTCCGTGATCTCACACACCACGGCGGCGGTCAGTTGGCGCTGACCGCCTCCCGCGTCTCATGCTCGCTGCTATAGTCCGACTTGGGCTCGTCTTCAAAGTCCTCGTACATGTCCATGTTGTCGTCTCCGTTAGCGGGGTCGCCGGGGAGGTCCATGGCACCGACCCCCCCGCCGTTGCTGCCCATGCCAGGCTCAGACTTCAGCCCATACGTGCTCTGGATGACCGGGATGTTGGGCTCGGGGCTGGCTGAGGTGCTTGAGCAGTCTGAGGTCAGATGTGGGGAGGGGGTCACTGTGGTTGCCATAGTTATTGCCCCTGGGTAAACTCCTACACCTCCAGAGCTGTTGCCCAGAGAAATCTGGGGTTGAGGCCTTAGACATAAAAACAAAAAACAAAAAAACAAATAGTTAAATTAAATGAAGCCCATATTTAACCATGCAAAAAAATCTATATAGTTTCAAATCTAGGCTTAAAACCTTCCTGTTTGATAAAGCTTATAGTTAGTAAAATGCAGAGAAGACAGCCTACTACGGTTGGGGGAATAACTCAGTCTTGACACACGGTTCTCTTTTGCTCTACCTTCTTCATGTCTCACTCTATAGGGTTAAGTTATTTAAGTTTTTCTATAGTTATGCTGTACAATCTGACCACTTCTCGCTCTGGTACTTTCTTCCTTCGTCCAATCTGCTTTACTTACTGTTATTTTAACCTTGTTAACCTTTTGTTTTCTCTTAGTGTTCTTCTCTCCATAGTAACCACACCAGGTCTGGTGTTCTGTTAGCTGAGACAGCTTATTGGAGGAGAACATGGGCTGAGATGCTGCCAGTGATGCTCTACAACTGCTGCTATAAACTGTTTTTTATCATTACCCTCAGCATCTATTTTAGTTTTCTGTCTCTTCAAACCCCCAGTCGGTCGTGGCAGACGGCTGCTTGTACTGAGCCAGGTCCTGCTGGAGGTTTCTTCCTGTTAAAGGGGAGTTTTTCCTCTCCACTGTCGCTACATGCATGCTCAGTACGAGGGATTAATGTAAAGTCAAAAACAACACAAGCCATTGCTTCGGTCTGCTGATTCCAGAGGAGTGAATGCTGCAAGTCGATGACTCGATGCAATCTGCTGGGGTTCCTTAGATCGGAAACTTTTTCAAACTGATTTGTAATGATGTATTTATGATTTTAATTCATTTTCTTGTAAAGTGCCTTCAGAAGACATCTGTTATGAATTGTCGCAATATAAATAAACTGATTCTTGATTCTTGCAAATATTCCCATTAAGTTAATCTTTTGTGATATTTTGTAAGGACAAAGGTAAAAGGAAATATCAGTCAATCCAAATAAAAATCATCTAAATACACCAACCAGAATATTCCAATCAGATGGAAATTGTAATAGAAATGAGAGGGGTGGTTTATTCAAATGAAAACGTCAAAACTTTGATGTTCATCTAAGATTTCCTTTGCTCTCTAATGAGCTTTACAAAAATATTTGGGGTAATATATTCTTGTATCAAATAGAAAATTAAAATCCATTATGAAGGGGTATTGGTCAATGGTAGTTCGACATAAAATTGGGGAGTTTCTCCAATAATTCTTAATGTTGGTCCACAGTTTGTAATAAAATAAAGAAAGTGCATAGCTTTTCTCCCTCTAACATGGAGCTCTACCGGCCAGGTTTGTTTAAACTGGCCCCAAATGCCCAACATGAAGCAGAAAAACGTTACACATCTAACCAACAGTTCCCTCTCTACCCGCCACCCTCATTGTCACATTAAGCCACCGTTGGTTTGGTTGCGCAGACTGAGCTACTCTAACTGAAACTCCAGAGCCTTGGAGAGGCTGAGCGCTTTTTCATATTTACTTGACCACACAGAAAATGTGGCACTCGACCTGTTACGTCTTCTCTGCTCTCATTTCCCTCTCAAACATCTGCTTACATTTCATATTCCACTCTGTCTGTCTGTCTCTGGTTTCACTGCCCGCAAGCACCCGCCATTGTCCTGATTTAATAAATGACAAGCTATTAAAAATCGCTCCCATTCAAGCCTCTGGTAGATCCATCTCAAAGTCAGACCGCTGAGATGGCTTTAAACACGTTCGCGACTGGTTCCCATTAAGACAATGCCACTGTTTTCCCACTTTTCTGCACTCACTGTTCTCTTGAAAAATATAAGGTTCTTAAACTAATGCTTAAAGGATTTTGCAGATGGAGCCAGTAGTTTCCAAGTGCAGAACACATGAGAGAAGAAATCCTTCAGTTTTAATTGGTCGTCTTCCAAATTTTTTGTAAGATAGCACAAAAAAAATGCTTTAAATGTGGTTATTTAATTATTTAGGATATAAAAATCTTAAATAATAGAAAAACACTGGAATTTTCTTAGGCTGTATTCGAGCACAGAGCAACACAATTTCGAGATACTGCTGATGTTTAAATTTTTTTCTGTCAAAACCAATAAACTTGTATGTTATGCAAAATCTCAAGCCCAAAAAACACGAATGGTCATAAAGTTAAAATGTCATCAATCATTCCAATTAAAGCAACTGTGTGTCAACCGTTTGCATGATAGAGACAATGTCTGTGTTGAGCAGCAGACTGCAGGCTGGAAACTCAAGCAGACAGCAAAGTGAAATTAAAGGGCTAATTGTTCACTTTGAGTTATGTTCCGCTATAAACATTATATAATTTATAGAAATTATAATATCATGCAACAGACTTCAAGCAACAGACTGCTTTTTTTTTCTTCGTTTAGCGACGACTCATATTAGTGGCCAGCCTGAAGGTGGCTGAGCTTGTTGTACAAGTTGGTAAAAAGTGTGATGGCCTTCATAATAGGATGGGGGAAAACCAAGCAAATAAAGAAAAAATAATTATCCTCACTATAATTATCAACAATTTATTTTAAATGGCTGCCAACTAAATAAATGCTAGTTAAATTAAATAAGGTTACAATATTAGTTTTTTTTACCCAAGCTAAACTATGTCTGAGAATCCCAATTTTTTTGTTAACATTTTTGTAAAAGCAGAAGATGAAATGTCACCTAAAATGTAAGAATATAAAACAATCTACTGCTGAATGAAAGCCAGAAACCTTCCCACTCACCCCACAAAAAACTGCCTCATCTCCTGACGGCGCGAGCGCATCAGCTGCTTGTACTCCCCGATGCGCAGCTTCTTGCCGTCGATGATGCAGGTCCTCTTGGGCCGGGGCTTGTACTTGTAGTTGGGATATTTCTCCAGGTGGATCTTGCTCAGGCGGGCCTGCTCTTCGTAGTACGGCTGTTTCTCCTGGTTGGTCATGGCTTTCCAGCGGGAACCTGAAACACGCGGTTGACATTTTTGGCCCGTTCTTTATTACAGTTAACTCTCAACATATTGATATCTGTAGAAATCAACATCATTGACTTAATAGTGGAAGGATAACACAGGACGGGATACGGTGAGTCTATATGTTACTTTTTTCTGGATGTCTTTATTTGACACCCCGCCATTAGGTATTAAAGGGTGTTTAAAGCCGGGAGTGGATTCCTGTCTGCTGCCTCTTAGCCCCAGCAAGAATGACACATTGTGTACTTCTACTGTTTCCTGGTAAAGAGGACCTTCCGAACAAGTGGATAAGGCCATTCCAGCGGGAAAGCAGCACATCTGCGAAGCAGTTTGATTACACACACTCAGCCGCTCTTGTCTGTTTATCGAGGTTTATCACAAACTTTCCTTGTACTTTTGTGACACAGGAAACACAGCAGAGTTTGTTTCAAGCCTGCCACCCACCTTCTTCCCAAAAGTCCAGCTGTGTTTTCCTGTTGGAAGGACATGCGCTGTATACGTATGCTCATATACACAATTACCCTTTTTTCCTTCCCCCTTCAAGTCTTGTTTCACAAGTATAATAAAGACCCAGAAAACATTTTCACCTAAATGTTCCCTGTTAATCAAAAACTAGTATCAGCAAAAAAAAAAACACCCCGTCCAAGATGCTCAGAAGGATCACTTTAGATGGCTGGCTCAGACTCCGTGCAGAACGTCGGAGGTCTTACGAATGTTTCAAGAGCAAATCGTTATGCTCGGCGCTGCGTGAATGGATATCTGTGTGGAGGAGGTCGGAATCCACAAGGATTTGAACTGAATGCATCCATCACACAAATCAAGGTGGCACAGTGGAGCTCTGTTTGTCGGGTTCCTGGCCTGAAAAAACACATTAGTCCCTCTCATAATCGTCAGCTTGTTGGTAAGAAAACCCTGTGAACCGTGAAATACAGAAGGAGGCGTGAGCTAAAGAGCTCACGGAAAAAAATTGAAAAAGAAGAGACGTTGACTTTATCTTGGGATATGATGGAGGTTATCTTAGGTTGAGACAGCAAAAAAGACAGAACTTGAACCTAATTGTGTTTGTTTTAATCCATTTTAAACGATAAAAGTAATTTGTATCAACTTTTGGGAAGATTTGGCCCCAGTTTTCTTTAACTTCTTAGAATTTAGTATTTTACATTTTCAATTACCCAAATCAGCACAACCAGAATTAAAACAAGATTATGCAGATTCAAATATGAGAATTAAAAAAATGACCAAATACTTTTAATTCAGCATTTTTGAGTTTGAACATTGTAAGAAAGAAACAAAGCAACTTAATTCTGGAGAAAGTCGCGCTTTCTCTCATAGTCTTTAAAAGTGAACGAATAACAAGTCTAAAGTTGAGATGGAAACACATTTGCTTAATAATTTCTGATGTATCAAACTTACCTTTACTACTTTCTGTTTATTACAGTAATGTAACGTCACCATCTAACTTAAGTACGCATTTTCACTTGCAAAACTCAATGGAAAAAAAATGGATGAGAAAAAAGCTACGGACGAGTCTGACACATTAGAGTTTCCCTATTTGTTTTAAGGTAATTCCTTTCATTAAATGCTGTTTTGATCTGAAGACTCCTGCTATCATACCAACCGAATGCTCATAACGTGAGTTATATTCCACTTCAAATTCGATATAGCAGATGATTTATCTGTGAATTTCTGCTTTTAACCAATGTTGTGAAGAAGCTCATAGTTCGGTTTAATAATAAAGTCAGGAAAGGTCAAGAACCTCACCTAGGATCTTGCTGATGTTGGAGTTGTGCATGTCGGGAAAGGTCTGCAGGATCTTCCTCCGCTCGTCTTTAGCCCAAACCATGAAGGCGTTCATCGGCCTCTTGATGTGCGGCTCGCTGCTGTTCCTGCCTCGTGCCTCTCTGAACACTCGCGCCTCTGTAATATTATTCCCTATGTGACAACAAACGGACATTTGCTTTATATCTATCTTTATATCAGCTTCATTTTTATCGTAAACAATACGTAAAATTTACCCTGTGGGTTTTTGACAATTTAATATTTTTTAATACCAAGTAAAGCCCAACAAAAGTCTAGGGAAGTCTTTCTGGGATGTCCTCCACTTCATGAACGCTGCACACTGCAGTCTGTACTCAGTTGCTCCTGCCTGATACTATCTCAGTCCCCCAGGCTCCTGTGTTTATCCTCTGCCTCTAAACTAAATCATGATGAGTACTCCTCAGCTTCTCATCTTGTGTAAACATCAGTGCTTTATGAGAAACAGGTGGGTTGAGTTCAGAGCGATCTAAGGCGATGTTCAGGGAGTGTGCAGAGTGCTTACAACACACTCTATGGGATATTAGGTACTTAAATGTCATTTCTCATCATTTTCCAGACAAAATAACATTCATCTTAAGCTCAATCCCGTTTTGGTTTAGCAATACTATGACAAATGGGACAGTTTAACAGCTAATGCAATCTAAATGATTCAAAGAGCGCACATAGTGGCACACTCGAATGAAATCCTGGAGCCAGCTAAATCACAGAGCAAGTTACTAGTATACTATATTATTTTAATTAATTAACACAAAAAAGCAACATAATTACTATTATTTTTGTATATATTTGTTAATCTGCAGTTTTGAGTGAATAGGATTATTAGCAATCAGAAGCCACTCACCATCCAGATCCTCCGGTCTAGTCAGGTCAATCACTCGATGGACCATCTTTCCCGCTTCCTCACCAAGCTTCCCCAGGTGCTGGCTCAGAGTCTCGTAGTGAAGCCGCTCCTGCAATAAAAGCTTAAATTGTGAGAAATTCTAAAATGAGAATTTATAATAATTCTATGCCATTGTTCTTTGAAGGTTTCCTCTTAGGTTTTGACACTGATTGACATTTCGTTGGGATTATTTTTATTCATTTGGTTCCTATGTCTTAAACAATCCATGTATCTTGTAAACTGTTTGCATTAAGATTGATTAAGATCTGCTAGATAGAAGTTTATCTGATACTCATGCAGGGTTTACGTGTTGTTGATTGACACAAGTTTTATAATCAGCTGGAGAAAAGCAGCATCAACATCACACTATAGGTGATATTCCAAAATCAGTAAATACTATTAACCCACCAAACACAGGTTAATACAATATGACTGGAGGCCTGATAATTCTTTGTGCTCATCGACTCATAATCTTGCGGTAGTTCTAATTTAGCTGACCGGCCTAACCACTCCACTTCTGAGACAGATTCTCGGATGCAGCTTGTCTTCTGGGCCTCTGACTACAATTATCCCAAAGTGCGTCCGAAAACATCAAACCCTTCACATGGCTCCCGCACATCCACACTCTTCTCTTCTTCTCCCTTCTAGCCTTTCTTATTTTTACCCCTCGCCTCTCTTCTCCTCCCTCTTAGCTCCCGTTCTTCTTCTTTCCGGTGACAGAGGGATTTTGTTTGACGCAAAGAATGGTTGCCGGGTGAAGTCATGCCGCGGTAGCTGCTGGCAGAGTTGGTGGAACTTAGGGCCCACCGAAAGAGTGTGTGTGTGTGTGTGTTTATAGATGAGGAGTTGGTGCAGGCCAATGTCAGCACTACAGCATGGCTGTAATCAGGCCCACCACAGAACATGTGCCTGGGCAGTGCCACGCTCACCGCAGGAAGCTACCTCCTCACAAAGGACTAAAGAAAAGAGAAAAAGAGAGGGAGGGAGCAACGGACCAAGATAAAATAAGGAATGGAAAACTAGTTTAAAGAAGAATGGGCACTCAACTCAACAGAGGACCTTCTGTTAGACTCAAGCACTGCCAAAAAAAAAAAAGCTGCATCAGATGAGGCCTCCTCTGAAAATGTGGTGAGAAGTTTGGCAATCTGTCCACAAAGGCTGAATGTCAGATGTTCTATAATGGATAATGTTTTAACAGGTTAAAGAGTTTGAAAGATGGCTTTATATGGTGAATGGGAGCGAACCAATGGAAAAGTAAAGAGACAAAGTTGGGGTTTTGCTAAATGGACCAAGACATCATCAACAGAGCTTGGAAGTTCCAGGCGGTAGATTAACAACAGACCTGGGTCAACATTTCAAGATATTCTGTGCGGCCGCCTTCCTTTTGGTCTTCTTTAAAGTCCTTGTGGCAAATGCAACAGCGGGCTGTCTTTTCTTTGTTTAGCTGAGATTGAAATAGGTTTTGCTGATGGTTTGCTGGTTTCGAACTGGATGGCTGCCTTTTTGGAGAACGGTAATGGATGTTTTCTTTTTTATGATAGAGCACATACACAGAAAAAAGGCAGTAAGAGGAAAGCAGTGTAAAAGAGGGGCAATGTTCATTTTGTAAATGTTAATCTGCTAGAACAGTACCCCAGAGACGAACTTGAGCAGCTGATGCAGCCGTCTGAACTCTTCACTGCTTCTACGGGCCTGACAGCATGCCGCTGCCAGATGGATCATCTATATTTAAGAGTCACTCAACTCCTTTTGTTCTGCTTGGTTTCTTCCCTTCTTGCTTTTTGGATCCTGCCCCTGTTGCTAGGGTAATATTTCTGCCTTTAATTCATATTGCATTGAGCTAATTACCACAGTTACAACTTGCTATCTGCCAGCACCGCATCCCTCCAGCTGATCCAAAAACGTTACTGTCTCCTCCAGGACCAATCAGGTCCAGGATTTTTCTAATCACGTCATACATTTAATAGTCCAGAAATTTGGACAACGCTGTTCAAGGGGCCAAATTTGATGGCATATAAACTGACAAATGAAGACTTGACAAAGCAAAACAATTCTAGTTTTCAATTTATTTGAAATTTGAAATAACCTTGCATGCTTGGAGCAGGTTTGTTGGTGTTCAGTCGGATACATATATATCGATATGATCTGATTTACCTATATCCTTCTTTGTCCTTATATCTTAACCACTCAGACAAATCTCTGCCTCCCATTTGTCATTACATAATAAGTGAGCTGTGCAAAGCTCTAGTCTTTCAGATGCTTAACGGGTCTTTTCCAGGCTTATTGAGTGTTTTGTGACTGCTGAGATAAATTTGAGCGTACGCAGTCTCTCTTTTTCGCTGTATGTACACGTGCACACCCACACAGTCAAACGCTATTTCTGTGAGCTGTGGCTGGCGTAGGCCAGCTGGAAGCAACGTAAGCGTAAGGTGATATTCAACAATGCCGTTAACTGGCCGAGCCTGTCGTCTGTACACCAGCTATAATGACATTAACATGGCCAAGCCCAGCGCCGAGCCAGGACACCGACACACTGAAAAACATGCACATACACAGAAAGAAGGCTGGGATCCCTTGTAGTTCTCAGACAAATGTTGACAAAAATACACGCACAACAAAATAAACACAAACCAAGACGCCCATCCAGCGACTCCATTTAAACGGAGTCAGCGGGGGTAATAAATAGCTCAACATTTAACACGGAGATATCAATTACAGGTTTTGCTCGTTTCCCAATAAAACACAAATCCGCTGTCAGTGCAGTGCAATAAAACAAAAAGGGCCTGGGCTGAGATTTTAGAGATTCAAGGGGATGAAGTCGAGTTGGAAACTTATGCGGCGAGCAGAAAACAACGGGCAGATCAAGGTACAGAAAAAGCGCAGCTCTTCTTGCCTCCTGAGGAAGTAATGAGTCACACTCTTGGGTCTCCGGCAAGTTCCATCCATGAATTGTTTAAGACAGAGCGATGCCTTTGGAGAGTTTGGTGGGGAAAAAAAAAATGATGGGACTGCCTGTTGTTAGGTGGCGAAAAACAACACAACAACAAACGCAGAGGAACGCTGGCGTCGTTGAACCGGAAACGATCGCTTTAAAACTTTCCCAGTGAGCTTTTTTATTAGCAGGCATGCAGCAATAAACTAAATAACTGCACTGCTTTGGTTTTGTTCGTATTATGTAGGGAAATGCAGTTTCACCAAAACGTTGCTCTCTTTGTGAAAACCTCCCTCCCCAAAGTGTAACTGTTACTGATAGTCAGAAAGAAAAAAAATCTTGAAGCACAAACTCAACTCAGTGGTACTTTTAACTCGACCTGCAGCAGACAACTTACATTAAACTTTTAAATCGAATTTATCTCCAGCTGTTATATAATTTATATTTATGAGTTTTTCAGTGTTTACTGGCATAATGATTACTAAAGAAAAACCAACTCGAGTGAAAGTTGAGTACGGCACTAGGATTTCTTTAATTTATTTATTTTTAGCGACAGATTTTGAATATTTTCTTCCTAAAGATGCAAGCCAAACAAGTCCAAAAGAGTCAAAATAGCCCATCCTTGGAGTGCACCAATCGTGACCTACTTGGGGTTCAAAGTCTCCTCCCCTAAAATATTTATGACTTCCTCTCCTCCCCCTTTATCTACTTGGTTGTGAGCAACAGGGGATCAATTGCACAGGAGAGTCAGCATGTTCCTAAGGAACCATGCTGTTGACCAGACTTGTTTAAAAACGTTTTCGGAATTTGAATTTCTCTGTGGGATATGAGATCTTGGGACAAAAGGCTCTACGTCGGTCAGTAAAAGTGACAGACATAAACAAGAAAGAGGATGGACTAGTGATGGTGAACCGAGTAGGCAGATTTATAGTTTTTTGTAAATGATTATGGAGCAGGTACTGAACACAACATGTGCTGGATGAAAGCTGTTCAAGGTTCATTCAGTCTGGAAACGAGAATGGCTTTTAGAAGATAACAGAAAGACTGAACACACTGCAGCAAAGCTCTTCTCTTCTTTAAGCATTACTTACAGTTTAAACAGAGTCATAACCTTGTTGCTGCGATCCAGTTTCACATAAACAGACATCAGATTTTCTGAAACTTTATGGAAGTATGAATGTGTGAAAGTGTATGTGCGTAGATCACACGGCTAACAGGACTTGTTGATGACGATAACAACAAAAATCAATAAAAAAATGGCACCCAGCTGTGTACATTCTAAAATAACAGTGCCATCTAATGCTTTGGGGTTACAGCTTCAGCGGATTCAGGATTGCGTCTAAAAGCAAAACATTTCCCGTATAAATATCTGAAAATATGAGCATTTTCCAGAAATCTGTCTCGTGTAAACATTTATCCTCTCTTTGTGATGTAAATTTCTGGATTTGGAATTGTTGGCAATCTTTGTTCAAATGTAAAGAAAAGGATACACTACTGTCTGGTAGAAAAGTAATCTATGGTAATCACAAAAATGACTTGTGTAGAAAGTTTAACATGGTAAAAATGTGAACTCTTTTTTTTTGTATTAAGAAAGCAAAAAAGATTAGAGCAACTAACTGGTAACAGATGCAGCATTGCAGTTCCTCTGTTTTTAATATAACCACAAAGTACAATCGGCACTGGAAAGCCAGAAAAAAATACTCAAGCTGGATTTGTCTTTTACTTTTCTTGTAATATTTCTTACATGTTCTTTTACGAGATTTAGGAATTGGCAAAAATTGGTATTAGCAGGTCAAAGCATTGCAAAAACTTCAAACAAAAAGATTGATATATTGCCATTAAATTCAGATTTGTAAATGTGCAGAAAAACAGCCTGTAATTGGGCTAAGACACCCCACAGGGGAAACACACACACACACACACACACACACACACACACACACACACACACACACACACACACACACACACACACACAAACACAAGCTAATGTTAACATGATCTATCAAAACCTTAAAACAGCCCCGCTCACACAGTCGAGGGCAGGCTCACAAACATACACACTAACACACCAAAACCATCACTTGTCGTTGGCCCAGCTGCTCTCTCTTCAAAGCTCTCGGCTTCTGGGTGGCCGTAGAGAAGAGGGGAGAAAAGAGCCGTTTTTAAGAGCAGTAGCGGCGGCGCAAGCCAAATGACACCAAATATCATCCATGAGTATTCCTCTGAGTCTGAACACCCGGCCAAGGTAGTACAAAAGAAAAATGTGCTACGGGAATGAAGGGCCTTCAGAACCACAGGGGTGTGCAGAGCCGTCTCTGCAGGAACGTGTATGTTTGAGAGAAACGGAGACAGAACCTAAACCTTAACCTAAAATGAAGATTCTCCTCAACAGGTTGGCAGTAGCTCATTAGTATGATGCGTAACATATTTTACAAAGGCCACAAATCCCAGTCAGTACTTTGGTTTGGCTAGGTCACTGTGTCGGCTGCCAAGTCAAATCAGTGGCAATCAACAGTGGTAGTAATTCATTCTCCAGGTAGACTTGAATGAATACAGGCTGATGTTTTTTTTTTTTGATTGTTCTGAAAATTCTTGACTTTTCACCTACTTGAAAATGGTTTTTACATTACTTGATCGTACTATCAAATGATCTGCTGTAGCATTAAAGCAGCATGATAGATGGATTACCAGTTAATTAAAGGTAAATGACGTCTTCTTTGGCTTTTAATACAGCATTGATGCTGGGGCCAGATGGATTGGCCTAAACATTTCTCAAACTGCTAATTTTCCTGGATTTTCTTTTACAAACTCTCCAGTATAAACGTATATGTCTGAAATAAGAACTTTACATTCAGCAATAAAAAAAGCACTTGTTATAACCGTGGTATCCCTAAATAAGGGCAAGAAATATCAAACTTTGAAAACATGAGTTAAGTAGAAGACAAAAAAGGGTGTAACTCCGCAAACTACACTTTTCGCTTTTCTCCTTTAGTTTTATTCATTTTTTGACTAAATAGTCAGCTCTCATTGCTCAGAAACCTTAAAATCGATCCACAGACAGTAGCATCCATCAGTAATTCCTTAAAAGTTGCGCTAGTGTGTGACATTGACAGTAGTATTTTTGAGCATGCAGGGCTTTGGGGTCAATTATTCATATTGGAGTCAGGTGGTGGTTGCTATTGTTAAATATAAATTTAATTAAAGTATACTTCATCCTAAAAGCACAAAATATACAATAATGATTAAAATAATCTAAAATAAATAGGCATTGTGCTTATTTTTTTGTGTCGGTAGATCCCTTACAACTTGTCATTTTTTAGCCACTGTAGCTCGCAAGCTGGAAAAGTGTAGAACCCCCTGCGCTATAAGTACTCAGTAAACGTGGATTTGATTTCAACAATAAAGATACAAACTTTGGCTTAGTTAAATACAGGTTTTAACTGCTCTGTGTTCATTCTGATCAATCATGTTTTAACATTTGCCGGATGTGTTGCAATGAAATAAATAATGCTCAGGTTGCGTCTGTGCACACATGCCGCTTCCCACTTAATCCTGTTTTCATTGAGTAAGCAGGAAAAGTGGAACGCAAAAATGCCATGTAAGAAAAAGATTAAACCAATCGCTGGCTGGAAGACTATTGCATCTGAATTTTCTTTTCCGTCTATCTCTGCACCCCTCCCGGACTTTGATCAGCCTCCCAAGAGTACCTTATAATCACTTTTGTCAACTACTTCTGCCTCTTCTGCTGAGCTAGATGAGCCCACTGAAAAAGAGGTGCCTCCATCTCCTACATCATCCCCCTAAAAAAGGCAAACTTTCCTTTCCCTAGGTTTGAGAGACAGGGATGGCTTAGCCTATAGAGGAAGTAAGATTCTATTTAAAAATAGCTTTCATTATTTAATTGCTTGCTAAAGCTACTTCACCAGCTAAAATGTGCTAAAATACAAAGAAAAAACAATGGTAGATGACACACATTCCTGCTCAAACCTACGAGGGCAAGTGGTTTACAACTCATCATCATGTAAACATTCTTCAGAAGACTCTAACCACCTTCGTATATCCATCTAGCAGTTTATGTTTTACCATACCAAAACTAATGCACACAGCTAAGTTTGTTCACCATGGTAATGTGCCAAATTTACTGTTGAAATAGAAAAGCTACAATATTGTCTCTCCTCACTACCGGTAGCTCGATGTAGCCTAGGTAAAGTTAAGAAAATGCATCCCACTGACAACAAATTGCAATCTCACCGTGTGTATGAAATCATAACTCTCTGCTAATCCAACTCGATAACTCCATGCGGAGCATCAAGGGAGGCGCTGGACCGCGCCTGCTATCCAGCATGGTCCAGCTGCAGAAGCCTGCGTACCTTGTGAGGTGACGCTTGACACGGAGTCAATGAGGAATATGAATCATAACGATATTAATAATTGCATTAAAAAATAAATAAGATAACTGAAACTTGTGTTCAGATTAACTTGTGTTCTTAATGGATCATGTATGGTGCTTTACAGCATTTGTTTTCAGAAAAAAAAGAAAAAATTATATAAATAATTAAACGAAATTGTCAAATTATAAGGATGACTATGGCATATGTTGACAATGACATATCACAAAAATGGTGCTCTTAACGTCGATGGTCAAGGCTGATATAACCTCAAGCTAGTTTTTTGAAGCGGACCATGAGTTCTCTCTACTCCAGGGGCCTCCACAGCCACTAAATCTCACTCTATTAAAGCATCTTTGGAATGCGGGGAAATGGGAAAATTAATGTCTGTGCAGCCAGCAAATCTTCAACCAGTACATGATTCTACCATGTGGAATGGTTCCAAAATCTTGTTGAATCTAGTCCAAGAAGAAAAAAAAGACTTACAATTAAAAAATAAACTAACGAGCCAATAGAAATCACATTAAAAAATGTAATTACCTTAAAAAAAGAAACTTACTTTAAAAAGTACTTAGAAAAGTCAATTACTGTTTATTATTCTACAGTAATAGTGGCTACTGTAATAAGTGCAATTTCCCTTCAGGGATTAATAAAGTATTTCTGATTCTAATTCAGAAATAATCTTTACAAACAATCTATAGCATGAAAAATTTAGGAAATTTGGAAGGTAACAGAAGGTCAATCCAAGAGTTGGCAAGATGCCCAATAAAAGCTGTGCTGCTTGTAGGCAGGTCCAGATGAAGAGATTACATTTATGTCAAACATGTTTATGGTAAAGTGGAGAGAGAGCGGTATGAATTTTGTGAAGTCAAGATGTTGGGAAGAAGTTTCAGCCAATGTAGCTGTTCAGAGGAATGGATTCTTATGTTTTACAACATATTACACCTTACTAACCTCTATTAGGTGCATTAGTAGTGGGAACATCCTTCCATGTACCAACACACTAACCTTGTTACTGTTGTTGAGGTTCATGCTGCTGAGTGCAGACAGTTTGGCCTCCAGACTGTGGTGGCCCGGTTGCTGCTGCTGATGGTGGAGCTGTTCCCTCTGGATCTGCTCTCTCATGCTCCTGGCCTCCTGGATGGCTTTCATCACTGCGTCTTGGTCCCCAAACAGCGCTGTGGAGTTAAGGCTGGACAGGATGTCTGCACACGACAAAGCAGAGGCAGAAAGGTTTAAAGTATGAACAATTTACATACTTCAGATGGTAAATTATAGATGAAACGGCACCACTGTACTATATGGGGCCCCTTATAGATGGATAATAAATAATTTAGAGCTATCCTATTAATTCATTCTTAAATGCTTTGTATATAGCTAATAGGTTTTTATCATATATGCTAAATAGTGAGACAAATCTGCTTACTTATATATTTCATCCAGAGTTTATATATTAAACATTTCAGACTAAGTTACTAGCTTGTATGCACAGAAAGGATTTCTATAATATTGCACTTTTTTCATTTTGAATACAAGATAGTATCTTAGTTTTACTATAGATTAAATATATAGGTTTACAAATTTGGCTCATCATTTGGCAAGAACCCCTCAAATTTGTATCCTTTTAAGCCCTTTATTAAATCATTATTAAAGATCTTTGAAGCGTTGGCTGATGTATTATGAACATATCTATAACCTAATTATTAGTCATCTATTAGGCAAACCTTACTGTAAAAAAATACAATAAAATAATGATTCTAAATTACAAAAAAAAAGGAAAGAGTACAATCAAATTTTCTTTTCTAAGTTATGACTGGCAAACCTGTTTTTTTCTGTTTTAATTAGTTTAGGTAATCCAAAGGAAATCTACAAGGTAACAAATAAAATGAGAGCAAATTTCTGCTCTTATGTCACGTCCACATGTTTTTTTTTCTGGTTTGAACTGAAACTAAACCTCTCTTCCACTTGTTTGTGCGCCGCACTTCTCCCTTTTGAAGCCACTAGAGGAATTAAAAGAAATAAAAGGATGCAAAGTTTCCATTTCCCTCCTCGTTTATTTACCAGACAAGTAGGAAGCACTGTACGCTTGGGTGGCCGTTAAAACAGGCAAAAAATAACTTTGCGGAGATCACAAGCGTCGCGTCCTCCAAGCCACAATAGAGAAGCCGGTAAAATTGTTTTCTGACAGGGGAACGGGGGGTATAATGAGAGGCTCTAGATTGGCCTTAATAACAGATAGAAGAGGTAGGGGCATAAAAGGTCTGGCTTGGGCAGACAATAATGCGAGGAAGCTCTTAAAAACCAAATAACGTGTGCTGGGTTTCACTGCTTCCGCTGGCAGGTTTTCATTGGGGCTAAATACAGGGCTTTGGACTCCTGTAAAACACAAACACTCAGTCAGATTACAAACATACACACACACCGACACAGAGGGCTCCTGGTGGGGTTGAGGTGTTCGCAGTCGCAGGGCGCATGAAACACATCGCAGCGTGTCTGTGGGTGGCAGGGAGGAGTGAAGCGCCTGTTTTTCCGGTTAAAGGGACATTTTTACACAGACGTAAAGATGTGTTCGTTAGAGGCGGATGTACCCATGACAACATGTGAGGGATGTAGAAATGGGTATAAACATCGATTCATCACTGCATGGTAATTATTAACTGTCTAAGACAAAATCATCCTAAACCCGGCGGATCGATTGGTTGCCCTAGGTCAGTGGGTTTGAGGCATGGTGAGTGACACTTCGGTGAGCTGTACAACATTTGAGATTTCGTAGTCGTGACAAATTTTATGAGTCTATAGGGTCTGAAAATTTGAAAATGTAAGATAGAGTCGCTAAGTTGGCATCACTGAGAGCGTAATATCATAATATGTTGTCTGTTACATTTCGAGGAAACATAGGTAATATATCAGATTATTAATAAGTAAAATTTGTTTTATACCACCTTTAGTATAATTGCAACTTCTAGGTATCAAAGATTCAAAATTAAATAGAATTTCGGGCTTATTAATATTCCTCAGAGCTAGAGGGAAGCAAAGGAGCAGGTTCATAGAATTTGAGGACTGTTAGTACACAAACAGACTAGTGGAATGTTTTCGCAACCTACCAAGGGACGAGCTCCTGCCCATGCTTGGGATGGGGCTCGGGATGCGACCCTTACCCATGCTGCTCGGGCTGGTCTTGTTTGTAGACAGCAGGCTCTGCGTTGGTGACGTCGGATACGGCTCGGCTGTTTTAGGTCTGGCAGAGAGGTTCAATGGCTGTGTGGATCCTTCCTCCTGTTTAAGACAAATGATCCAGTTCAGGGTAAATTGAAGTATTTTTGATTTAAGCTGTTCTCAAAGAGGAGTGGTCCAGAATTCAGTGTAAACCCAATTAGTTCAGCACCCAACAGGAATCTAATATTCAGTTGTAACTTTATCGTCACAGCTGAAGCTCACTGTTAGCTAGCCAAGGCGTGTTTCCAGGGCAATAATGCTGTTACAGAAACACGTTAAAAATAGGGCGAAAATAAAGAATCGTCAACAAAAAAGCTACTCAACAACTATTTTATTTTGTACTGCAAGATAAGAGTTCCAGAATTAGATAAGGAATTTAAAATTTAAATCAATCATCTTCATTTAAGGGACTTATAAGTCCCCCAAGAAAAACGTGGGAGAAAATTCCTGATTTTGCAGTAAATTCTGCGGCATTTAGTCCTGTTTCCTGCAAATGCTGGAAAGTGCCAACAATGTGGAAAAGTGCAAAAAACGTGGGAATTGTTGTTTACAAATGTAGTTATAATAGAAAGCATGTCCCATACATTGTTTCACCAATACTAAGCAGACAGAGCTGCCACGTTAAATCCAGGTCAAAACATGTGTTTAATCAGTAAAATTAGGCAACTTTTACATAATTGCTATTTATGCGGTAAATATCCGTCTTTTTAAGAATTATAAAAAAATTTTATAAATGTAAAAAAATGTAAAATTTCACTGTTGTTATATCTTGTGCCATGATTTAAACAATTATACATTTTAAGATGCAAAAACGAGTCTTGTACCTAAAATATTTAACTGTTTTGTCATTACAGATGTGATATGCTCGTAGCAGTTGCTGCACAGCCATGTAGCTGTTTATTTATTGAATATTTACTGTGTTTATCTTTGATAATAAGATTTATTGGAAGAACTGGAACGTTTGAATATGAAAGAAAGCAAAAACAGAATAAATCTGTAAGGGGGCAGATTTACATTCACATTTACATACATACATACATCAGTTTCTGTCTATAGATTTGCTTTGGATGCAAGCACATCATCAACAGAAGTCCAAGCTGCAACAAAGCCTCGGTTGAGGAAACGTGGAGTGGAAGAGCTTTGTCGTGGAAAATCAGGGGAAATAACTAAGTGTGACAAAATGGGAGGAGTGGAAGGGTGGTGGTGGTGGTGGTGGGCTGAACGCAGTGTAAAGTTAGCAGCGGGTGGGGCACATGGGAGGCACAGCACAGATCTGACGCCGGCCTATTGTGACGCCGGCTGCAGCTGTGTCCCGTAAACACACGTGGTCTCCATTACTGCCTGGTTGTTGTGTAAAGATGAGGCGCACACTCTCTCCAGTGAAGAGGTCTGGGCTCCTGCCAAACAGCAGCCAGTGCCAGTCTCACTGTGTGTGTGTGAGCATGCGCGTGTTTGCGTACGTATCAGGGTGCGACTTTTAAATAAGCTGCTACTAGTTCTCGATGAAGAGCACCGGACCATGCACGGATCATCATTTCAACAGCTTCCACATTTCCAGCCACTCACTTTGGCTTTGCACTAATCATCATTCCTAAATGTTTCCCCGTAACACAGTTTCCCAACTCACTCTTTCCTTTGTGTTATTATGTTGTCTGTTGCGTGCATTAAAGACCTCGCTTTTAGCTCACATTTATTAATTACAGGGAACAAGCATATACTACTGACTCAATAATCCTATTTTTTTACCCACTCCTAATAATCACGCATGATTCTGCAGACTTAACGCTGGTTCTGTTCTAGGTAATACAACAAGAACGCTTCGGGACTGCTTTTACCTTAATGTGAGTGATGGGGCTTGATACTTGTTTCTCGCTCTTGAGGTTGCATGGCGAAAGAGGACCGGAGGAATTGGGAGCCTGTGGGAGAGGAGCCATCTTGGCTCCTGGTGAGATCTGCATGCTTGCCAGCTGTGCGGCATACAGCTGCTGCAAAAGAGGAAAAACCAGAAAAACCAACAGCCAATTAACATTGTTCGCCTGCAGGTCGTCAGTGGCTTTCCTCTTTTATCCTGTCTTTCTTCCACACACACACACACCCACCCTTGATCCTATTTTTTCTACCATATCTGGTGCTTCCTGAAGTTTCTTAGGACCTCAGTGAAAACACGTCCATTTTTTAGTTGTTGCAACGACCACCAATATTTGAACTTATTGGGGTTTTTTATGTTATATGTCAACACAAAGTTGAGTAAACTAAAAGAAAAACCTACAGCACAATGTATTAAACATTTCCATCCCTCTATGTAATCTTACCGGAACATATAGCTCCATTTCTTCCTTTCTTCGTGAATTTAAATAAAAGCAGCCATATATAGTTTTTGCCAGACTATAATTCTATCTACAGCATATTATCCAACAAAAAAAGGAAACCTGAATAATACAAAAGTAAAGGGCTTGGAACATATACGCATTTGGTTTGGACAAATACACCAAACTAATCAAAAGAGAAAAAGAAAAGCAGAAAGGTTGAGCTGACTTTCCATCCAGAGTACTTAGCAAAAATCAAAGAGCCAAATACTCGGCCCACCGTCCAGGGTCTTCTAAATCAAAGCTTGCTGGCCAGACAAACCGCTGCCTGAAACCACTGTCAACTCCTGTCTGAACGCATTGGAGTGTGAGTGCCGGAGTATCAAAGAGCCTCTCCTCAGGAAAACCACCCAGACGTGGCTGGCCTTCAGTAGATTCCCTCACTTCTTTCTTTTCTGCTTTCCTCTCCCTCTGCGTTACTCTCACCTCATCTATACTCTCCCCTTCCATCTAAATATCTGTCTTTAATTCAACCCGCTTGCTTTTGATCTCCTTTTGCCTCTCTCCACTTGTCTTCTGACTCTCAATTTCATTCCAGAAATCATTTTTCATATCGTTTTCCCCAGGTCTCCATCACCGTTTCGTTTTCCGTGTTTTTACTGTCTGGCCCTCCAACCCGAACTGGCCCCCAGTGTTGTGATATCTGATTTCCCAGCAGTCAAAACTGCAAGGCCTCCCGGGAGCCGAGATCCGAGAGCAAAGAAATACAAAGAGGGAGAGCGAGGGATGAAGGGTTTTGTGCGGCAGGCACACAAGACCACCGTCACTTTGCCGCCGAAACGGCAAGCTCAGCAGTCAGGGCAGGAGAAGCTGGCTCGCCGCCTTTCCACTTTACTCTGAGCGATATTAAACACAAACAGAAGGGGCCTCACTGTTGAAACAAAGCCCTGATGTCACGCTGCTTATTTTCCTTGGAAGCAACCAGTAGCACGCGGGCCAGCGCCTGGCGATATGAGATCCTTTAGACTGTGACTCGGATGGCTGGTGGTGAGGCCTCACGCGTCAGTCAAGTGGACCGCAGAGTTACTTACGACCGTGCCTCATATTCTTGCAGCTGTAAGGGGAGCAGGGTCTCCGGCACAGGCACTTGAATCTCTGAGGTAAAGCGGATTTGGGACCACGCACACTTCTGTTTGCAGCAACGCACAAAGCTCGGCGTGTTTTCTGCAAACACACCCTATTGCTTGCAGCAGCTGTTCTGTCAACAATAAAAGGACAGAAGTCTTAAATGAACAACAGATTCACGATAAAAGCTTTCCTTGCTTTTTTTTTTTCTTCCGTGATGTTCAGCGATTGATTGTCGACTGGCTAATGTGCAGCGTAAACAACCCAAACTAGAGCATTTGCTGCACAATCAACCCCCGAGGGAAGACAATGAAGCCATTTCCTAAATTACAAATTGACAAAGAGGGCTTTAAACTGCGTTTCGTCTGTCCAAACTACCTGACTAGCCTTTAGAAGCCGGTGCTTCAGTCACTAAAATGTCGTATTGCTAACCCTCGCATGTTATCTGTTCATGTTCAGCTTACTTTGGTGGAAGAATATAGAAAAAACTGCCACACGATGGTTCTACGGCAGATGCTGGCTCACACAAGAGAGGCTAAACATTGCACTGTCAAGGTTTACTGTATGCACAAATGAACTATCTGAGTTCACATGAAAATATGAAACAGCAGCAACACTGAAGTGCAAAGCCATTCAGACCTGATCAGAAAGCAGTGAGGACTCAGCAGGACAAATCTGTCTCTCTCACCTTCTCTGCCGTGCCCCCAGACACCGGACGAGAAATTGGCTGAACACGGGGACAGAGAGAGATGTCATATGATTTCAACAAGTATGTCTGCTAAGCAACTGTATTTCACTCGCATTAACAGTGCACAAAGGGTGCCTTTCTTTGGAGGAGATCCACTGTTTGTGAAGGGGTCTGCTTTGAGGCTCTAGAAACAAATGGACAGAGCAAGGTCCCACGGCGGCAGGTCAAACTCTGCAAGTGTAGCTTTTGTTGCATATATCAGTAAAAGCGGTTCAAATTTGGTTTAGGTTTGTTTAGCGGATAAAGCCAAAAAGAGAAAGAGTTGGTAAACTTTTCTTATCAAACTAAAGACATGGTAAACTGACACTGACTGGTTCATTTTTAATGCCTGTATATAGCGTTGGACAGTAATCTAATCAAAAGTTCGTAAAATGTTGACGGTACGCATTGATGAAATAAAAAAGTACTAAAAGTAATAAAATAAGTTTCAAGAAATGTATTTCCATCTCCTTAAGCGCATGATATATAGATATTTTTTGTTAGAAATAGCCCAAAACCACATCCTGAAAGCTTAAAATCATTCTTGCAAATTTGAGAAAGTTATTAAGGATTTTCTAATGCAGCACGTCAACATGGTGCAAAAAAAAATATTGCTTGAAACACGGCAATTGTTCCCCACTTTGTTGACAAAACTATGCAGATGTTCAACTATTATTGATTTACTTTCTACATAAATTGTATTTAATGACTGCTTGATCCCTTTTTGGATTTAACACTTTCAGCTAAATCGCATCTTTACCAACTAAATATAAACAGACTAGGCTTTCCACAAGAGAGAGCTTTCCAGGAAACTATGCTAGGTACCACCTTCCATCAGCGATACGGAACTAGCAACTTTTTACCCGGAACTTTCTCACTTGTTAATTTCTGATGCACAAATAAAAACAACTACAGTCTAGAATTCTTGTTTGCTTTGTTTAATCAATGATTTTTCCTTTGAAAGTGATGATAGTGTAGTTGCAACGAGCGAACACTCTAAACCAATCACAATTTTCTGGCAAGAACATCACCCACGGCTCCTGAGTGTTTCTCATGCATTAGGAAACATTGTACTAAACAACACCAATGTGTTTGAAGGCATTAAATAGGGGGAAAAAAACAAAATCCCTATCTGCACGTATAGCTAATTGTGCTGGCATCACAACAAATAGCAAAGAGAACAAAAAGTGGGTAGAAAAACTGCAATATGTACAAGGACATAAAGAAAAACAAAATCTACGCTAGATAAGTTCATTTTCAGACGAGGAGTTTAAAGCACACTGTCCCAAACACCCAAATAAACCCTTATGAAGCAGGAAGTGGCACGCTACTTCCACACGCTAATCAAGAGGTTCTTTCAATTTCAATAAGGGGCTTTCAAGTTAGCATAACTTCATGACTTGAGCAAGATCTCAGTTTCCTGTAAAGGACTGTCATGTTAACAAACCCCAACCAACAGCCCGACTTTGGGGTTGTACAAAAACTGTTCTTTTGATAGCAAATAAAACGAGTTTCATTAATGAATGCAAATGCACAGTGTGCACCATATGTTTTTCTGTTCGTATAATGCAGATTCGCTGCTTTAAAAACCTTTTTTTGATGCATTGTTAATGATTTCACCTTTGCATTTGCCCCTGCACTATTTTTTAACAGGAGTGAGCAGCAAGTTAACAGAGAATTAGTATAAGTATTAGAAATACTTCACAACACAATACAATGTCAAGGTGATGGGAATTCAACACTAACCTAGTTTCCAACAATTATTTTATAAAGGGTGAAAAAAAACATTCTCGGAAAATCCTAGATAATTTAGAAATTGAAAACATGTTAAACAGCTCAGAATCTTCAAATATGATGATTTTTCTGTAAATTGAACAATGTAATGTTCTGAAAAAGGAAAACTCAAATGGGTCATCTTAGACCTTTGAATGCCTCAAAACTTCAAAGCATGTTGGTGGAGGAATGATGATTGGGGCTTGTTTTACTGGCACAGAACCAGGAAACTTTGCAGTCAGTTAGGAAGTTTTATGATTGCAAAGTAATCGAGTTGTAGATTAATCTTTATAAATGGGGCCCCATAACTCCTTACGCATATATCACGCTACAATCATTTTAATTACGTTCTGATATATTAATACAAGAATTTCTATGTTACTTTCACTCTTACTCTTAAATATTAGTTTTAGTGACTGAAATGTTTTGGGATTTTGTTTTGCCTATTTTGTTGGGTGTGTGTCATCCAAGCTTGGGAGTATCCAAAATTAGCAGCAAAACTGATTCTTATGTTTATTTTGTCCTTGTTGTTTTGTAAGAACATTTTTTAAAAACCTATTTGCAAAATCCTACATCTATAATATATAAAATACAACATTTTTCAAGAGTAAAGACAAAACAGATAAAGCAGGGACCTCAATTGTAGATGATGGCTGATATTTGCTTAAACCTTTACCATATGTTGTGGTAGTTATTGCAACAGTGATTAAAGATGCTAAAACCAAAACAAAAAAACAACTTGAGAATATCTCTGGAATATCTCTGGAATATATTTTTGTGGCTCTGATGTCACAAGAAGCATGAAACAGGAAAAATGTCAAACCAAAAGATAATTTTTGTTTCTGATCTTTGTAAACATGGTCACATAAATTATTATTAAAATTGAATACAACTTTTTATGACAGTAAA
>JAVLVB010000169.1:1391096-1405511 GCA_032876305.1 Orestias chungarensis | reverse complement strand
TATATATATATATATATATATATATATATATATATATATATATATATATATATATAGTAAACGTGCAAAAATATGTTAATGTTAAGAAATAATTTCTTCTCTTCAACTCTCCTAGCGGCCTAGAGACAGAGCATGTCTTTGGGTTATATTAGTGAAAAACCAAATGACAACTCAATTGAATTTGTATTGATTCCATCAGGTATTAATATAAGGTGTTGTTCTATTTCTATTTAGTTTTAGTGATGCCTTTAGAAGCAACATAGACCCACAGCTTTTTACATTGTCCATCTTACTTAACAGCAAGGATAACATAGTTTTTCAAATGTATTCAATTTGTCTTACACCAAACCCACCTCAAGCGTATATTAGCAAAAAGCTCAGTCTTATTCTCACAGTTTCAATAACACTGGAAGAAAACATGAGGAAAATACTTCTTTACAATATCACTGCTGAAAAATACAGTGTTGATTATGATAAACTGCCATCAGACTTCTGTGTGAATAGTTTACGCCGGGAGTTGAACGACGGGAGTTGACCTTATTGTCACAAGAAAGAAAGAAAGGGAAGAAAAAACAAAGCAAAACTCACCATTGTTTCTAAAATTACAGTAGATGTCTGATGTCAATGACATAAAGTTGTAAAAAAATAAATGTGACTGTTTAGACTGCATTCTAGAATTGCGCCACCCATAGGGGGGCACCACGTTGGAGTATCTCTGTTTTTTAATTTCACTCTGGTATAAATAAAGTATTTTTGATTAATTGATTGATTTGAATTTATTATGATATGAATCCGGTTTTGAACCTCATATGGAAGTCGCAGAAATCAGATTTATTGAGGCGAAAAGATGGAACTGGATCGTTCAGACTGCCACAAAGAAGTCAGATATGGGTCAAGTAAATAAATTTGAATTTGGTCCCATTTGCCTGCTCTGTACAAGTAACCATAGCTCACCCTTCAGAATCAATATTTTTTAAGGGAAATGCAGACTGGTAGCAGATGGACAGTTGGGACATTTCTATTCATATAAACATAAGCTCCCATAAAGATAAGAAGTCCAACATCCTTCACCTGCAGGGCTGAGTAACGAAAACAAGTCCAAATCGTTACAAACACCAGATAAGAAAGAAGAAGAAGAAGAAAGGAGTGTATGTATGTGTGTCTGTGTCGTGTGGGTTGGGTGAGGGGGTTTAGGAGTAGGACAAAATGCTCCCATTCATTGTGCTCCTCTGGGAACACTGGGACTGACTGGGGCAGCTTCTCTAACGCAAACACACAAAGATCTCCTTTTACTGTG
The DNA here is from genome assembly GCA_032876305.1 of Orestias chungarensis. NCBI lineage: Eukaryota > Metazoa > Chordata > Actinopteri > Cyprinodontiformes > Cyprinodontidae > Orestias > Orestias chungarensis. The sequence continues at coordinate 1,404,214 of JAVLVB010000169.1, read as the reverse complement.
GGGAGGGGTGGGGGTGCTACTGGATGAATGGAAGGGGGAAGGTGGGGCAGTGGTAGGCCCCCCTCTGCTTAGCCCCTAAGAAAACACAGAGTCCCCTTCCTTCAACTGCTCACCAGACGTACACACCTAGGCAGCATGGAGCATGTGTACACTCAGAATTAATGGTGCTGTTGTTCGAGGGCAGCGGCGTTGGGGGGGCGGAGAGAGGGGGGGTCACCGAGCATGTATGTGTTACGTCTTTATGTGGACATGATTGAGAGGGAGAGGGGGGAAGGAAAAATATGGTGTTGTCTGGCAGGTACGCACACATGAACAACTGTGTGAGTGTGACACTTGGCTTTGTCCATCGCTCAGACTCAGACTGAGTAAATCTACCAAGAAATCATTGATGATATGAAAAAGTTACTGATGGGTGATCCTTGAGATAACATCACGGCTTTGCATGTTATACACCGTTGAAATGTGGATTTTGTGGCCTCTTGTACAATACTACCAAGCTTTGAACAAACAAAAAACACACTCTATTAAGATATTGTTTTATTTATCATTTATTTACCCAAAAATTTCTTATAAATGTAAATGTTACAAAAGATTTCTGAAAATTACTAATAATTGGACAGTTATTGTTACGTATCTTCTTGTTGTTCTGCTCTATACCAGTTAAAACAGCATTTCCTAATAAGAATAGCTTGGAGGTTTTGTAAGGGTATTCTCACTAACACTTAACTTGTCAGCATCCGAATGACATCAGATTGCGATTAGTCTGTAGAGAAGTAAGTCAAATCTTAACGCTTCAGTTGTTTAACAGCTAGTCGGACAAAACCCGGTCTTGAACTATTTAGCTAACTCAAACTGAAAATGCTTCCATCCATGGGATACGCTATATTAACAGACATTAATGATCGACTTTTTTTACAAGAGACCATTGTTAAGTTTGAGCTGTTTTCTAAGTCAGATATTGACTAAGCTAAAGTGAGATTGGTTTTGGCTATTGGTAGGACAGGTCCCCTCACTATGGTGATCACCACCTTACCAAGATATTTTCCGAACCACATCGAGATGTCTAAAAGCACAGAGGTATGTCATCTTTCAAACACTGTGTTCAACTCAGAAATCATTCATTAACAATACATCAGTCTTGTAAAAGTGTGCAAAAGACAGTAGATATCTGTCTACACTTGAACTTGAAAAACCTTTAGTTTAAGCTGTTTTTCATTTCTAAGGTTTGTTACTTGCCAGCTCACTAGCGCTATAAGAATCGATTCACTTTTCTCAACATGTTATGCCATTTGGAGGGCCAACACTAAAGAACATATAATGTCATATATTTTACTCTTTTTTAACCTATATTCAATGTACATTTCCTACTTTAAGTAATATTGGTATTGGTAAAGTTGGTAACTCTTGAGTAAGATAATGCGTATAAAAATCTAGTATTCTTACTCAGTGTTATCATTTCATGTGAAGCTTTTACCAAAATAGGAATTGTGTAGAATCATACCGTACAATCGTATTTAAAAAAAACAAAATGCCACAAGCAGAACACAGACATTACCACATTGGACATTGCAATGGGTCTGATCACATGAGACCAACATCCAGTAGCTTCAAAAGAAAAAATTATTCAACTTGAAAAAGCTTTTCCATTTTAACTAATGATGTATAGTTTTTTTTTTAGCAGCACCTCTTTGACAAAAACAGTTCAACTTAATCGGCTTTTAACTGACTTTGGGCAACGTTGGTGACTTGTTTTTGCAGATCCAAACAAACATCCTAAAACACTAAGACACATCAGGGGAAGCCAGGAACATGTTTTTTGTCAAAATCATCTGGTGGCATGAAGAAAAGGAAAACAGCTGAAAAAACTGAATAGATACAAAACCTTGAGCCCTAACCAGGTTAGTTTCAATTATTTTAGGCTGAATGGTATATTTTCACCTTTCTCATTTTAGAACTGTATTGTTTGCTTTGAAATTACTTACCTATGTTTGCAAGTTACTCCCACAATTTCAAACCCCCTCATTTCTTACCTGATATCAATACATATATATATATATAGGTAACATAATCAAATAAATACAACTCAAGAGAGGACCTTTAAAAATTATGTTTTAAAATGTTATTAAAGAAACAATATCTGGTGAGAACTAAATTAGGAGAACTGTATGTTTATTCCCACTTAACCGATTATATGAGGTGCCTACGGATACTGTTCAATGGACTTTGCCCTATTTAAACTACAGACAGTTTCTTTGGTTTGCTTCCACAACATGACAGGATTGGCCAAGTCAATGCACCCAAATGTACACCGAAAGTAACCCTTAAAACGTCTGAGGTCTCCAAACTCATCAAACCAATGTCAGGGACTGGAACGCAGCTAAAAAGAGTCTTTAAAGGGGTGTCCCATTTTAATGTATACCAATAAATACATCCATTTACCTTACTTTCGTGTATCTGTTTATTTCTCTTGGTAGTTTTGCTGAATTACAGAGATATCGTTCACAAACATGCTCAAATTTGATTTAAAACATATTTGCATGTAATTTACTAAATTATTCCGTAAATAACACCTTATTATCTCGGACAGCTGGTGTCACTGTTTGGCTTACCTACAGCAAGAAGGTCCTAGGTTCAAATCCTAGTCTTGGGTCTTTCTGTATGAACTTGGTATGTTCTTCTTGTGCATGCATGGGTTCTCTCTCTGTTCCTTCCACACTCCTTCCTTCCAAAAACAGGACTGCTATGTTAACCTTCTCTCTTAATAGTGTTTTATATTGTTTTAAGTAATTTTTATATTGTTCTAATGTGTTTATTAAACATATGAATACAAGGACTTACGTGCGTGAGCACAGTGGATGAACTCAGTTGTCAATATAAGCTTTCCAGTTGTTCTGTCTGGAAGCTGTGTGTGCTGACTAAGAAATTGCCTATCAAGCTAACAGCCTCTTAGCTCCTCAAGAGTACTTGTGCATGTTTGTGAGTGAGCGGGTTGCTGTGCTTGTGCTTGTCTGGTACACTGACAGGGGAAGAGCTTTTGGCTCCGGTTCAGACAGTAAAAACAGCTGAATTACAGAGGCCGATAAGCTATGGGGACTAATAAAATAAGTAATTGTTTAGTCCTCATAGACAGTTGTTTAAAGTTTTTGAAACGTTTTGATCAATCTTCATGTCGACAGCACAACCGGAATGGGTAAGAATATAAGATAAAAAAAACAAGACCCGAGAAGAAAAATACAAACAGGAGAACAGAACGCAAAGTCGAAAAAAGCTGAACGACAGCAGGAGAAGAAGGAGATGGAGGAGTTACAAATGAAGAACAGAGAGGAGGAGGAGGAGGAGTGCGGCTTCGCAGTCATTAATTAGCCCGTTAGCTAGGGCCCAGGCGGTGCGGTTAGGGCCTGCGTCTTTGTGGGCCTGAAGGAAATGGGCCACATATGAGAGCCATTATAGGAACTGACTTAACAAAGACACATGCTTGTCAGCCACCAGCCTGGGCTGGGCCACTCGGCTTATACGGCACACAAAGGGCCGCCACCGCTGCGAGCATTGTGTGCAAATGTTGTTTGTGTCAGGGCAGAGCATGAACTGTCCATGTGTATGTGATTACACATTAATGCCAACTGCCTCTTCTTGTTCGAAGCGTAAAAACAAATACACATGTGTAGCTGTATTATTGTTTGTGCATTTCCCACACATTCGACAGTTTTGCTCCGTCTCGATTCCAGTTTTTTTGATGAATGATCCAACTAATTCTAAAAGCTGACTTGAGTCAATATAGGGCAGCTGATCTTAGAGGTACAAAGTGATGGCTTCTCCTCTAGAATGTGTTTTATGAGGAGCAAGTTCACAGTTCCATCAATAACAGTGGGACGTCCTGGGCCAGAGACAGCAAAGCAACTTGATAAACATTACCAGCATAAAGTTTGACTGTTGTAACTAATCTCATTGTAGAATTCTTGGCTCTCTTCAATTAATGCTATTTGCCCAGTTTCTTTCTATTTTATGAGTCTTCAAAATTAACCCTAACATGTCCTGTATTTATCTGCTGTTGTGAGTAAGTCTTAACCAAATAAATGAGTTTAATCAAAATTAATTCAATGATATACCAAAGGCGACAATTATTGTTTTAAACTGTACCATAGATATTTTGGATACCTTTTTACCCTAATCATATAACATTATTTGTAAAAGGTGTTATATGCTTACTGTTTTATCTTTTCCAAAACCAAATCCAGACACCTCTATGAAGCTTTTTCAGAGTTCTGCATTTGTGTATTCATGTTGGTAAGAATATCTACCAGACAGAGGCCTTCGGAAGCATTTCTTTAACCCCTGCCTGTCTCCGGCTGGCTCTCTGTACCATTTAAAACCACATGACAGGAAACCTAGGACACTTTGAACCTCTCCCCCACCAACCCACCCCACCATCACGTTATTTCACAAACACGTTCACACCATCCAGAGACAGAAGCAACGGGAGTGGAGACAAAAGGTATCATAAATAATCTATAAAATGTTAAACTTTATAATAATAAAAAAGAATATTTGTGACCACTAGACTTGGGGTCTTTTCACACAAGTCACATTTTTTTTGCTTAGTTTTGATTTGTTATTTGTTCCATCTGCACCAGATTCAGTTGTTAAAATTGAGACGTGAAGAACTGGCAGGCTGAGGCCCTTTCTTTAAAGCTGAAACAGTAGCATTCGGTCAGCTCCTCTGAGTATTGGCCCGAGTGAAGCTCAGGTCTGGAACTGATAAGTGGAAACAGACCGCCGCAGCGCTGCCTGTGTGTTTAAGGCCAATGCACATCCGACAGCGCGTAAACAGCCCGTACCCCAGTGACTAAACCCTGGAGCTCAGCCATAATAATTCTTCACCTCCGTACACTAGATGTAACATATGCTTCTTGCTAACTTGGGCTCGCTTGCCAAGACATGTTATTGTTGTTTAAATAAATGACGAAAAAGTAGCTGTAACTTCACTGGGAACATTTATTGTTAAGTGGCTTTTAAAATGAAAACAAATGATTTCTTCTGGTGTTCTGTTATTCTATTTTGTAGATTTTAATTTCTACGGCCAGAATTGCAGAAATAAACTACAGCTAAGTGTGGAACAAGACTTACACTGGGTCGGGTTTAACAGCTGATGCTCCTGAAGCTCCACGCAATAACAAGCCGCTCTGGAGGGCTATTTTTTGCACAACCCTTCATCCTCAAAACCAATCATGACACAGTATCCACTGCTTCACAGCATGGAAGAGGATCCGAGCAGGAGTCGTTTTTTTATGCGCTTGCTCTCCCCTGGGGCTGAGACTCCAAATGAAGTCCGATCCGAGCTTTATTAAGATCTAAAGGTGGGGTCTTGCAGTAAAAAAAGGAAAAAAAAACTTAAGACTCAGAGGGGGAACAAGCTCTCATAAACTCTATCACACCTCCAGAGCACACAGGGATCCAAGGCTTAGGAGACGACGGGGGGGTAAAACTGGATACAAGGCTGGACGTTCTAGCCGCTAAGAGAGTTCACTTTTGTTAGAAAGCAGATTCTGTTTAACGGCGGTCCAGGCAATAAAAACAAAACTTAAAAAAAAATTACAAACTGATGAAATGTGGAACGAATTCCCATGTGGCCATTAGCCACAGTGTGTAAATTTGACAGCAATTGGTTCCCTGCTGGGGGAATTTGAGCTGGTTTACATGGATACAGTCTGCAGTGATTTTATAATGGAAGTGCATCAAGTGGCAACATAAAAACGAGGTCGCTTTCAAATAAGAATGAAGGAAAATATACTAAAAATGACTAACAGAAGTTAGGAATTTGATCAGAGAGTATGGTGGATAAAAATACTAAAATAAGAAAAAAGAATATAACACTTGCTGTTAAATAGACAAGTTAGAGGAGAAAAATGCAAGAAGGACCCTTGGGAATTCTGGAGTATTGACATTGAAGGAATCAGTTCAAAAGGTATCGATCCAGCCGTAAGCAGGGCAATTACTGGGTCATCACTCAGTCACCGCGTGTCTCTCTGTATCTATTGTTGCTAGAAGACTAGACAACCAAGGCTGACATTAGCGTTTAAAACATCATCATACTCCACAATGAAACAGATATTATTTTTTTTACTTGGAGAGATGGCAGGATAAACAAACTATTTCTTGGGTAACAATTTCCATAAAAACAAACTTTCTGCAGAAACCTATGAGATGTCCTCATCTTTCCATCCGACATTTGTCAGTGCAGTAATTAGATTTCTAATTAATATTGAGGAAAATATGTGTAAACAAAAAGCTATAGGAACTCCCAAACTGGGCTGGGAGAACAGAATGGTGTTATTTTGTACTTTCAACTCTAGGAAAGAGACTAAATGTCTCAGTTCTTTTAAGATTGAGCTTAATTTTTTTTTCTCTAGTTTCAAAAAACTATGTACCTAAAATATTTGTAAGACTCCAATAAAAATATGTTCTCCCTGCATGAGACCATAATGTCAACGTTAACAACGTTATAGTTTTCCAACACAGTTCCTACTGATAGTTACCTCCTTTAATTGACGTTTAGAATCTGATGAGAACAGAGTCAGAATAAACTAATTCAAAAGGCGAGAAAGGTCACTGATGTATTTTAAAATGCAAAGTCATAATAAGCATGTGCAAAGTAAGTATATATATATATATATATATATATATATAATTTTTTTAATTAAGAAAGAAAGTGGGTGGAAAGTGAGGAAAATGTCAACAAACCTGAATCTGTTGCTGTAGAATGTTGATCTTGTGCTGCTGCTGCAAAAGCTGCTGCTGCTGTCTGGCAATCTGCAGACACATAAAAACAATATCAGAAATCAAGATGTGAAAAATACCAGATGTACCAACTGATCAGTGAAAGAGTTTTTTTAATTCCGAAATATATATATTTTTAAAAAGGATATGAAATTAACTGAAGTAAAAAATTAAACACAGAGAAAAACAGAAATGCTACTATGTAAATGTATCTGTCACGTGTTAATTAAGGCTAACTTTATGAAATCAAATATGATAATTAGCACTTTCTGCTTGACAATGTAATGAATCAGTCTTTTAGACTAATATTTACGTGGGCTACCCGAAAATTCTAAGTTACAGTAGTGTTAAAAAGTTCCTGCAATAAATCATTTTTGTTCCACCATCCTATCTCTTAGTGTTAAGGAAAAAAAAGACCGCAAACAAAGATAAATTCACTTGTTAAATAATATGTAAATCCAAAAGTTGCTCAGTTAGCATCTGCATTGTTGCTTCCATGGAGTTGTTACTAGATTAGCTATCTGGGTGAAGGTATAAGATACTAAGAAGAATATTAAAAGGTTAAACTGGACAATTCTACATTAAACAGATTCCTAAAGGTATTCTGCAAGCAAGACTGGTGACAAATAAAAAAATTACTCCCATAAACAACCTCTTTAATCTCAAATGACTTAAGAGGATACCTTTTTTGTTTTGTTGATACAAGGACTGACTACCTTATAATGAAAAAAGTTTGATGCTCATTAAATAAGGGCAAATAAAAATCAATAATTACTGTAAGAATAATGCAACTGGTTTATTGTTAGTGATGCTAAAATTAGCATCTCTCTCACAGCAAGGCGTTGTCTGGACTTAGGGGCTGTTTTATAGTTTTTTGCAGATAAATGAATTGCACAATATGATCCGCACTTCATAAATCCAAACTTCTTTTTGTGATCAGACTTGGACTGAATTTCGTTATACTGATGATAATCAGGCCAGCCACAAAGATGTTAGAGCACCTGTCCCACTAAACAAAGAGCTAAATGTTTCTCTGTTGCTGTTACAGGAAAGGAGTCATTTTGGTCATGAATTTCATTTTTTCATTTTTTAAATACATGAAACATGTTGATGATAATGGTGCGCTTAATGAGCACATCTCACAAGTTATACAATAAAGCTTTTAAGACTGACATGTTTACATCACCTTGAAATCTTTCAGAACCCTCTTCACAATAATACACTTGAAACACAAGCAGCCGTCATCTTCATTAATTCGAAATTTTCTAATGTCAAATATTTATTGTCACCTTAAAGGGTTGAGTCTTATCTACTGATGGCTGGCAGCAACTTGCCAGATGTAAAAGCTAAGACTCCTTAAAGGGGGGAAACTTGTCCTTCAACTACTTCTACCAATTCTGAGCACACAAAAAAAAAGAAAAAAAGGAAAACAGCTGCTTCTTACCTTTTTCTTTTTCTTGAGGAATCATTTAGTATATTTATTCCGAAACATAATTACAGGCTTCTGAATGGGAGGCGGCGCCCCATTTGCACACATGTCATATTTCATTAAAAGCTGTTTTTTTTCTGGGTTTGTCTCTAGGGCATTATCCTATCAAGTCTCAACAGCCAAATGACTGGCTGATATTGGAATCCGTCTTTCTTTTCACTCTCCCCTTTTTCGTCTTCTCTTTTGTAAAGGCCTGAAAGGTGGTATGTGTTTTGATGGGAGGTGTGGACGTGTCCAAACACAGCCTGTCGTTTGGCCAGCCCACTGTGACATGTCAACAATCAGCGAAAACAAACAGCAGCGCACCTTAAACACCTTATTGCTTATGTTTGCTTGCTTAAGCGTCTTTCAAACATTTTTCTGTTTTACTCATTGACCTAGAGGACTCATATCTGGATTAATGAGCTACATGTGGAAGATCTATAATCAGCAAAAAAGGTGTAGAGGCCATGTAAACAGGAAAAACAAGGCGGCTGACTCTGGGTTTTAGGTGAACACAAAAGGATGATGATGGACAAAGGCTAGATTACATAGAGGTGATTAGAAGTTTAGCAATTCCCTGAATTCATAGACTTACATAATTATATAAAGACACTGTTTATTTGTTTTTTTAAACCCGACCACATAACTTTTTAGGTAGAAGGTCTAGCAGGATTTCGATTTAGCACCACGTATGGAAGACTTTTTAAGGGGAAAAAAGATTGGTAGCGGGATGTTTACACTGATGTGAAAAGTCGGGCATGGTAGCACACATATGGGCAAATAAAAAAAGCACTTTCGGTCACATTTGCCTGTTTTCTAAAGATATCTGTAGTGTTGAGCATTCAACACTTGATTGTAGACCTTAGTCTTATTTACTATCATCATTTTGTTTAATAAAAGTAAAAGCAAGTCTGTCTGAAAGCTTCATACCAAAACTTTTGAGATCTGATGTACAAAATCTGTATGTATTACACTGACAGGAAATACTTTTTGTTGCCAGAGACGTTTGTGTTCTGTTGGTTATTCATTGGTTTATAATTTTTTTTTTTAGCATTTGATTCGGTTCATAATAAAGAACAAACACATATCTCTTTAACGGAACACAGTGCTAAATTGCTTAGGGGTCTTATTGTCTGAATGTAAAGCTATCTTCTAGATTACAAGGACGGTTCCACATATCAATATAAAACTCCTCTCATTGTGCTATATTTATAGTGTTTATTGTCATCTGAACAAAACACGGTTCTAAATGTAGAACCATTAGAACATGGATTCCTGTTAATGTGGAAAATTGTCCTGCTGAGAACGTAAATGAAAATTCCTTGAAAAAAAGGTGTACAATATGAAAAGGCATTTAAGGAGCCATAATAAAGACTAAAAGCAAAACACAATTATATATTTTTTGCAAAAATAAAAAGCAACTTATAATACTTTTTTCCATGTTAAAATTATAATTAAATGATGTTAAAAGAAGCATAATTGTTGCTTGTGTGTTGAGATCCAAGGACAAACAGCATGAGAACCCGATTCATTTTTTTCTGCCCAAATTCCTGACAGAATTGCAGTGAGCATCTTTGTGCTTCATATTCCTGCCTTGGTTATCAATGTGTTTTTAGCGATGTTTCCATATATGGGCGAACAACCCTGTATGGTTTTGTCTGCAGGATTAAAGACACCAATTGTTAAACGGCCACACGTCTGATGCAGAACACATGGGTGTTAAAAGTGGGACCCACATGATTTCCTAATGTGTTGCTATTTGAACTGATTTGCTTGATTCCCATTTAAGTCCTAGTTTACACCTACATGGGTTACCCAACTGATTTAACTAATATGGGCTACATTTAGTCCACCAAAGTCGTTTCTACACAAGAAACCATTTGTGAGCAAGACCCACTTGGGACCCATCAGAGCTGATGAAATCCAAATTGGACTCACATTTTGATTGTATTTAAGTGCGATTGAATCTTTTGATGTGCGGCATAATTTATTTTAATTATCCATCCGGTTACATGTATGCATGCTTTGGGTTCTGAAAGCTACCTCGTCCTTCTAAAAATACAGTTATTTAGCAGTGTTGCCCAGCAGTACCTGTCTGGACCATCCCTACCTGCTCCTGCTGCTGTCTGGCCAGCTCCATCTGTTGTCTCTGCTTCTCCAGTTGGGAGGCGGCCATCTTCTTTTGCTCGTCATGGGCAGATAGAAGCTGCTCCCTCAGACCAATCAGCTGACCAATCATGGTCGAAAGTTGGCGCTCCTTTTCCTCGAGCGACTCCGGTGTACCTGGAGACATATTTTAATGTGTGTTTTATCTTAAAGCCATTAAATGAAACACAAGCTTTCATAACAGTTGTTATGAGGCAGGATCAAAAAGTAACAAAAAATTTAAAACACAAAAATATTTATTCCAACAGCTCAAAAACAGCGATTTTTTAAAAGAGCACGAAACATCAAAAATAGGTGATAATATTACTATAAAATTTCATAATCATAAACTGTTCAAAAACAGATTCCAAGACAAATTTCAAAACATTTGGTCCCCTGAAAAACACTCATACCTCAATTCCCATAAATCTTCCCGACTTGTTACATCTCACTACTCATTATCTTCCATCTTGTCTGTGCATGTTATCTACCAGTGTCTGTTCACAAGAACAATAAAATTAGATTGCGTTAACCTTTAGAAAATAGGTAGATGTAAAAGACTTTTGTCAGGTTTATGATTTAGACATTCTTCAGAGGTTTGTGGGGCGACACCAGCAACATTCCATTCTTCCTCCATACGTATAACATTTCACACGGTAGCAAAGACAAAAGACAGACAGTCCTGCTAACATCTGTGATTTAATTAAAAAAAGGAACAGAATGTTTCAATGAAGCATGAGGCATTTTTAATTTGTATTCCTTTGTATCTTTCTTAATGCCGGGAAATGCAGGAGTTCTTCATTTTTATAGGCACGTAAGGACTTTATCAGCTAACACTAATCAAAGCCTCCGTTGTAAATATTATTTTGTTCACTGGTGCGAATTGTAAAAAAAAAAGGTTGCAAAATTCCACTTTTTTTGTAATGATTACTTGATAATGATTTACTTTCAGTAATTTCTAAACAGTCAAACTACTGTAAAACAACAAACATCACCATCAGTAATTAGTATATGGGACAGAACAGTAGAAAAAACCTTTTTGGACTCTGTAGAAATCCACTTTTTTCTCTTTTAGGATATCCGTCTGATTCATGTTGACTTCTCTTAGTGTTATAATCAAGCATAGCAAATATGAAAACTACTGTAGCTGCATATCTACCTCCAGGTTTTTTTTTTTTTTTTACTCAGTATCCCTGTTCCCATGGAAGATTAAAACAACTTGGCACAACTTCTGCAAATCTGTGCACAATTTACCAAACAGAGGGAATGAACAGTAAATCTGGACCCACAGATGTTCTGTTCGTACCCCCCTCCACTTGGTGGGCAGTGTTCTAACAATTGTATGCAGATACTCAGTGTGCATTGTTTGGTCATATAAGTTCTGAGTTTAGGATCATGTTGACTTTACATTTGGTTTCCACAGTAACCAGCTGCTTTACCGGCTGATGTTTTAGTCTCTCTAGTACTAATATTAAGTCTGTGGGTTTAAACTCAGATTTTTACCACAGTATCCGGATATAAATTTCATGCCGCCAAAACCACTACTGTTGATTGAAATAAAGGGGTTTTTGTAGATATGCTGGTATGTCTAGTTGAATTCTGAGATGTTGCTATGGAGCTCTCAGCTGCAGAAACATTTTTATTATTTTTTCCAGAGGGATGAACTTTTTTAGGTAAAATCAGTGGTGCACCAACCAAACAACATTCCATGTGTCCTCACTTGGACAACTCAGTGAGGCGGCTGAATCCTGAACACAGATGCTTGTGTAACTGGTCTTTAATAAGTTATATTTTATTGTTTTCATCATCAAAAGTTGTCCCTTTATTAATTGACAACACCAAAAATCGTATTTAACTGAACTGAACATTAAAATTTTTCCTTTTTAAGAAACTCGCCTTTTAGATGATCGGTAATCCTTGTCACGAGGTATTCACAGTGTCCAACTGCATCAGAACCGAGTGAATTAATAGTGTCATTATCTTATGCTGCGTTCAGACTGAATGCGATTTGGGCGTCAGAGGGGTCTGGTTGACATGCAGTGTATGACGGTCGGTGGCTATGGATATCGAGAGATCATGCGGTGCGTTTCCCTCGTCAGGCACTCTGGGTTTGAAGTATCAAGTGGGGAGTGTGTCAGACGCTGGAGTTGGAAAACCTGAACTCTCGCCACTGGACTTCAGAACCAATCAGACAGACATAGAGGCACATTTTTTCAATGGAGAAAAAAGACCAAGATCTTGGAAGTGAAAATGAAGTATAAACTTATTGTGGTTGTTTGCTCCAATCTGGGTGAGACGTAAATAGCGCAAAAATATTGCCCATTGTCACGACCGCTTATGGAGTAGGTCGTGAAACTAACTAAACTTTGAACCCTTCTAAATTATCACATGGATTCAGACACCGGCAACAACTTTCTCTCGCTTTGTTTCTCTAAATAAAGCCAAGACAATTTTTTTTGGTTTTGTTTTGTCATTAAATTATGCTAAATTGTTTCAAAATATCGTGCTATTTAATCTTACTTTCTCAGTAAGTATTAAGTCAAATCTTAAAAAGAATTATTATTTTTACATTCATTACGTATTTCTGAAAAGCAATGTATGAAAATGAAAAAAACACATACAGTTTTCATTTGTTCTTTGACTTCTTGTATGTGTTTCCCTGTTTGCATGTAACTCTTGAACATAGATTGAAGTTTATTGTGTTCAGAAGTTGCTGTCCCTGTGTATG
>JAVLVB010000169.1:1366893-1390996 GCA_032876305.1 Orestias chungarensis | reverse complement strand
CACACACACACACACACACACACACACACACACACACACACACACACACACACACACACACACACACACACACACACACACACACACACACACACACACACACACACACACACACACACACACAGAAATTACCCCTTAACACCCCTAAATCAAAGACAACCTTCACTCTTGTCTTTCATTTTTGTTAGATTTTTACTCAAAAAACCTATATCAATTACTTCCCAGTCTAGGCTCTGCCTAATGCCTCTGCTGGCCTCCTTTTGTTTAAGGTTTTGATCCACCCCATATTCCTTGATATTTCTAATTTTGATTTTATCCAGATATGTGCCTTATTTCATTCACCCCTTTTTCTTTCAGTCTAGTCACTCACTGCTTTCTATCTCATTTACATCTTTTAAGCCTTCTGCTTTTTCTCCTACTCCCTTCTTGCATCTCTATCTTCTGTCATCAGTACCTTCCAATCTCCTCCCCATGTTTTTCTCCACTCTCAAAATCTTTATCCAACTCCTCAATCCTCTGCTGTTATCACGGCTCCTCTTTGTACGGATTTTTAGTCTCTGACCAGTTTCGAATGGGAACACTGATGGATGCTTCATAACCTTGTCAAATAACACATAGATAAGCACACACATAAAAAAAAGTTCTTTTTTATTGACCCTTCTATGCAAAAAGCGAAACCTATTATGTAACCTCAACAACTGCGATCACCGCTCCATGATTCCTCTCTGCGGATTACTGGGTGTGCATTCCGAACATGCTGCTTTGCGTTCCTTCATCGCTTTCTGGCACCAATAAGGTTTGGAGATATTTCCATTTCCTATCTATCAGGATTATTCCTGACGCCTGCCGAGGTCACCAGCCAACACAGAAAGCCCTTAGCTGTTTTCTCACTTGTGTGAGTAGTGTAAATGTTCCGGGTCTTAAACAGAATTCCTGTTTCACTGGCATTTGTTTTGTGCAAGCTGTAGTATTTCATTTTAAACTTTTATTTTACTTTTATCCAAGATTTACATTAATTAAATCACTACTGGAGGTTGTGCTTTAGGGATGATGGTGAACAAATTCTAAATTATTATAAAAAGTTGAGCACTTTTTCTAAAAAAAATCAAGTATTTTGTTATGAGTTTTTTTTTATTTAATACAAAAATATTCAGCGAAGTTAAGGCAATCAGTGTCCCAAATTGCTTTTGCTACAATGTCCATGCAGAACAGATTACTTAAATTTAAATCTTTGACAAAATAAATAGTAATATGATAGATTTTTTTGATGGATGCACCAGTAGAATGCATTTGGTAATAATAAAGAAAGCACAATAAAATGCAACAACTATAAAAGTGATTGATTCTACCATCTTGTCAATAGCCAATAAAAAAAACATCTAATATATTAGCCTTTGCAAAAGATTTAAGATTAGCATTGTTGATATTGCATCCAGATACAATCCTTGACAAGGTGTCCAGTACTGCATCCTATATTCAGACCATAGTTACTTTTTTAGGCAAACATGTTGCTCAGATAGCGTCTTAGGGTAATACAAGTGTTAATCTTTTGTTTTGTTGTAAAATCAAGATGTATAATCATCTGATGAAATATGCTTTAGATAAAAATAAAGGATAACTTAGACATTAAATATCACGGTGGAATGAATTTTTAAGGAAACAAAATACAAACAAAACACTTTTTTTCATTTAACATTTTCTTTAAAGTTACATTAGTCAAAACATTTTTGCTATGTTTTGTTCTGTACAGCAAGCTGCAAGGATGTAATATCGAATCTGAAAATATTCTGCTTGCCATTGACATCATTTCGCTTCTGCAGACAGACAGGAGCATATGTTTTCATGGGAAAAATAAGAAATAATGGTAAAAAAAAGTAAGATGATGGAATTGATACTTGAATGTGAATATGATTATTGCACACAGATGAGCCTGCTCATGCATCTAACATTATAATGAGACACTTTCCACCCATCTGTTCCTTTGCTTTACTAACTGTGCTAAAAAAAAAAGAAATTAATGTAAATGCTACAAAAAATATATATAAATAAAAGCAAAAACACTAAGAGGATTCAAAGGTGAACTTTTAAAAAAAGATTTTGAAGATCACTTATGACATAATGGGAAAATGATAAATCAGGTCATTTACTGTTGGATAGTTAAAACAATAGACTACTTTTGTTTTTGTGACAAATACCACACCTTTAAACATCAGAAACAGAAAGTACAGACGCACAGATTACCGGTGAACATAATTTGCAGATTTTTAAACAGCTGCCTTTGAATTGTTGTGTTTCATTTTTACATACTGTATAATTTCCCTATTGAATAAATGCATACAACACTATTAATAGATCAACTAACTGAATGAAAAATCCCTACCTCTATCTGGTATAGTCCATAGGAGGAAAAAAAAAACTATGAAAAGATCCAGATTTTGCAGGTCGTATCTCAAAGAAAACCAGAAATCGGTACCAGCAGGATTTTTGTAGCACTTCAGTTAAACTCCGCAGCCTGGTCTCAAGATCGTAGCATGCCAGCCTAAATATTTTTCGGTGACAGGCGGTAGAAGTCAAGAAAAAATCAAGTGTTTAATTAAAAGCTTTGAGGTGAAATATGGCAAGAACAAATTCTCAAATAACCGCCAAACTGACCATTAATTGTCCTCTGCATATTTCCAAAAAGATGTTTCACTCATTCCTCACTTGAGCATAATAAAACACTCATTAAATGCACACACTGGTGGTTTAGGAAAACTAAAGCATTAAACAGGGTCATCAGTTTTTCCCTGCCTTAAAATAACTGTGACTTTACTAGCAAGTTCAAGTTGTTGTGTCAGGAGGAACTAAGCAACAGTTGTGTTTGCTTATTTAGGTCAGCAAGACTGACGTGAAGAAATAAAACGTTCCGCTGTGATCAGTCCGTTACATTCAGTCGGGATGAAGGAACAGAGGCATCAGGGATCTGTGTTCATGTGCGTCTTAGTGTGCCTTTACTAAATGTAGATATTTAAGCATAGTATTGTATTGTTAAAAAATCTATTGCCAATACTTTTGATTTATTGGTGTTTTTAGATACAGTACATAAAGCAAGGTACGTGCATAAGATCTAGAAATAACATTTAAAGAGTGTATAAATGTTGATGTTGAAATTCTACTTTTAATCCAAGAAAAATAAAATATTTTTTAAATGTAAACTGTATGTTACTACTCTAAATAGTCTATACCAGAGGCTATGGTTATGCTGGCCACTTTAAGGCTTCACTATACTTTTACCAAGGTCCTTTAACAGGCCAGCCCTGCCACCAACTTGAACTGTGTCACGTATGGATGCACTGATATGAAAACCCGATACCAATTTACCAATGACTTCACCTCTTTGCTTCCGTTAAACGCTGCAAAATCCTTGCTTCAATAGCCTCACTATCTCTCTTGACTAACAAATACAGCCTGCAACCCAGAAATGCAAACACAAACAGAAACAAGATGGAAATAATTAACAGTTTTTAATATCGGCCCAGTTTAACTAATCGTGCCAATACTGATAACCCAGATAAATTGTCTCATCTTTAATGCAGCACACAATCCTAACTAGACTTTTCATTTTAAACAGCTACAGAAAAAGGCCCTCATGGGTTCAACAAGTGCTAAAAGAGGAACAACTTTAAGTATATTTTGGAAGTCTTTGAAGCAAATTGCAGAACAGCCGTTTTTATTTCTTTTTTTGTTTAGGTAGTGTGTAAGACATTTAAAAAATCGGCATTATTTAATCTACTTAGTTACCGTTATTTCAACCTTGTTAACCTTTTGTTTTCTCTTAGTGTTCTTCTCTCCATAGTAACCACACCTGGGCTGGCGTTCTGTTAGCTGAGACAGCTTCTTGGATGAGAACATGGGCTGAGATGCTTCCAGTGATACTCTACATCTGCTGCTATAATCTGTATTATTTCAGTATCCTGTGCTTCTAAATTAGCTTTCTGTCTTTTCAAACCCCCAGTCGGTTGTGGCAGATTGCTGCTTGTACTGAGCCTGGTTCTGCTGGAGGTTTCTTCCTGTTAAAGGGGAGTTTTTCCTCTCCACTGTCGCTACATGCATGCTCAGTATGAGGGATTGCTGTAAAGTCAACGAAAACACAAGCCATTGTTTTGGTCTTCTGATTCCAGAGGAGTGAATGCTGCAAGTCAATGACTTGATGCAATCTGCTGGGGTTCCTTAGATATGAAACTTTTCAAATTCATTTGTTATGATGTATCTTTGATTTTAATTGATTCTCTGTGAAGTGCCTTGAGACGACACCTGTTGTAAATTGGCGCTATATAAATAAACTGATTCTTGTTTCTTCTTGAAACTGATTCATACGGTGTTGTAGATAAAAGACAACTTATTCTAGAAAAAAAGCCTTCCACCTGTGGACAGGACCTTACTACAGCTAGCCCTCTCAGTCAACTTTACACTTAGGAATACAGAGGCTGTTTGCTTAAAAAGTAACAAGAAAAATCTAATTTCTAATGAAGTCAAAGATGGTTAAAATCCATTAGAATAGCGTTTTATCACATGAATATCAACAATTTCAGTTGAAACTTAAGTTGTTTAAAGTTGACAACAACTGCTACATTTCCATTTCCCTATTTAGCCATAGCTTGGCCTTGAAGTTTACTCCTGAAGTTTACTCCCTCCACAACTCCCCCAAAGCAACTAGTGGCACCAGCAACTAGCAAACACATGGGAATTATGACGATATCCTAAGGTGCCATTTTCCAAGAATGATATTATATACTTGAGCTCCTTTGAACAAGAATATACATAGTCCTAAAAACAGTGGTAAATGGCATCAATAGAATGCATGGAAAAGCAGTGTTCTTATTATATTTGTTGCACAAATATATAAGGCATTCTTAAATACAAGTTTAGAAGCCAGAAAGCAGATTTTTGCTTGAGCTTGTTATTTTTACGCTCTGCAATTTCCAGCACAACTCCACAAGAAGGCTTCTTTTTGAGTTAGTAGCCTTGTAACAGATGTCCAATTATTACTTTGCAACAGGTACTTATGGATGTAAATGAAGTTTTTCTGCTAAGGTAATTGGAGATAAAGTTGGTCACAATTAAGAGAGCATAGGGAAAAAAAGGCAGCTTTCTTGGTTGCAGTGGAACTCCATGTCTCTGCAGCAGAACACTCTCCACAGTTGATTTTTACACAGAGGAAATTCTTGCCATTTCAACAGGGTACGATCACAAACAGTCTCTCACTGAGAAGAGCTCCACTACACAGTCGTTAACGAAGCAACTGGATCCACTTTATGCATGATCATGCTTTTCCAAAACAAATATATAAAAATAAAAAATAAAAAAAATAAAAATGAACAACGCTTACTGAATAGTGAACAGAAGAAAATGCTCGAATAGATATGGGAACTACTACGTCAAACTGGGACTCAACTGGCACGATGGTGTAGAATGATCAACACAGATCCTGTGGGACTTTTAGATACAAACAAACAAAACTGTGTGGGAAAACCAACAAACCATAGTGATCAGGATCACAAGAAACTGAAGACAAACTACGGGCTCAGGAGGAGCTAGAAATAGGGCCTGACAGGTAAATGCAACTGTAGTGCTCTTGATTATCTGACATCTCTGTCCAGAAGAGCTCAGTCCTAGGAAACACTAAAATCCTGCAGAAAACCCTCAAGCTCCAAAGTCTGTTGTTTAAGACCAAAATTTGAGATGAACAGTCATCCACCATGGAAATATAGGAAGTACATAGATGCATAGGGAGAAAAAGAGATATTCCAAGCAAAGTAAGACATTACGACAACCATGCACATTGTTGTATGATCACATGCTGCAAAGCATTTGATTTTCTCCAGGCTGCAGCTGCCAAATCAAACTCTAGCCTAAGAATCTCCCCGTAACTTTGCTATTTTTTACATCTGAATACCAGAGCAGCTCTAGAATACATTCATCAGGACGATTTATAGCTTTGCGCTATTTTTTGAGGTGGACATAAAGCCAGGAGCTCGTGTCAACCCAACCCTTAATAACACATACAATTATAACCTGTAGGTAGGCCAGGGTCCCATTTATTTTGTTGATTTCATGTGTCAAACATACAGACATTTGGGGAGATAAGTGCAGCACTTTTAACCAATTCCTATATAAAATAGCTCTGTTTTTTATTATTTAAAAATTTTAGGGTGTGTTTTGCTATTGCTGATTGCTTGTGTTAGGAAACAGCTTTTGTTTGGATGAGCCAAAACAAGAAAAAAAGAAGAGCTCGAGATGCTACCGGTTTCAAAAAAGGTACCATTTATAATAGTTTTCCTGTCTGTCAGAATTTATTTTACTCTGAAGTTTCTGAAAACTGGAGAAACATTAAGCTGTGTTCCGAGATCGCTTGGATCTTCTAAAAGACAAGCAGATTTGGGAACATACGCTCATGCGAACATTTGAATTCTTACCTTTCACCTCCTCCAGTAGTTCATTGGCATTAAGGCCTTCAACATGTTCCTTCCAGTCCTTGGAAAGTAGCCTCACCATGCAAGATGGTTCTGCAAAAGTCACAAGTGAAATATCATGTCTGTGTCTTGAAAATGACAAATGTACAACTTTAACATCTTTCTAATAGTAGGATCATCATAATGATAAATCTTAGCATTATAATATCATAATAACATAGTGCAACTGGTAAAAAAAAACTCCACATGAAACCTAAGTGATGCAAAAGACAAAAACAGCAGATAACATCAAAGAAAAGAAAGTTTCGGATCAAGAACCAAACAAACAGAAGAGATTGTTTTTTTTTGTTGTTTTTTTTGTATCTGCAACTACTTATTCAATTCCAGAATGTCCTCCAGCTTCAGCTCCAAAAATGTTTTTTTTTAAAAGCAGCAGCCATGCAGCTGACCATTATGACAATGTGTGCATTATACAGAGATGGGCTTTTATTTGCGGCTGTCTCCTTTTCTCACATTGTGTCTCGTAGCCTCGGGATAACAGACAGCAGAGACACGTGGTCGTACGTGGTCATGGGATTCATAAGGTCCCATTTGTTCAACAGGAGTCCTGCTGTGAACTTCGCTCAAACAATGGGAACTTTTCGATTTATCCCCGCAGAGCCCAGCAGAGACAGAGAGAGGCACTGATCGGAACTTGAACAAGCAGGAGCATCTTTGTGTGACTGGACTGTCTAGAATAAATTGTACATTGTTGAGACTGAAGAGTGTTGATTAAGTTTGACTGTTTTATGCTGGACCAGTTCATTTTTTTAAGCTGGATTTGTAATTAAAAGGATGTGCCTTTTCCTAAATATCAACACAGAGTTTCAAAATAAGTGCCACGTGAATTAGTTTCATCAAAATCCTAAATAACAGCGGCAGGACTGCTTTGGAATAATGTAATAATAATAACTCTGCTGTGTTTCTTGATCTTCATGAAGATTCCTGTTCCGGCATTCAGACTACAGCCGACAAATACATGTAAAGATTGAAATAAAGAATTAGAAGTACAAATTTAAAAATTAAAGATTTTTTGATGCCTCAAAAGGAAATCCAGACTTTGGCTTTACTTTGCCTATAGTGGAACGTGTTATTCATAAGAAACCCTAATCATCTGCGTATAGCTAAAATGTCTAAATACGCGAGGATCTGTTTCAAAAATGCTTAAAACGGCTAATTATCTTATACGATAGGTGCATTAATAAAAACAGTGGAAACTGCCATAGCACTACCACAGAAGCTTATATCTACACTTCTCAAGGAAAATCAATGGTGCTTCTGTATAGGCTGCTTTGCAAATGTTAGCCTGTGGCGTTTCAGGTTGCATTGCACCAACTTATTTCCAATTTACCAGGTGAATTTATTTCAGGTATACTATAAGAATTAATCAGCAAAAAAATCTGCAGGTTAAGGTGAATTTCCAACTAAGGTCTACAGTAGCATTGGAAACTAACTTGAACACACATTTGCTATTATTATAAGTACTTTTGGTAAAAGTACTGCTTAGTATTATTATTTCTGTTATTTTCCATTTGTGTGTCAGAGGAAATTTAAAAAAGGTCGACAAAATGTGGACAGAACCTAACAAGCTTTCCTTTTTTGAGCAAAACAGCCACATGTGTTGTTATTGTGGCCAAACAGTTCATTAGTTTGATTAGGCCAACAGGACATAACCAAAAACATGGTTTTTACCATAGATGGTCTCGGAGCCATTCAGGAATCTGTGCCAAAGCCTTAGCAGCCCATGGTGTCAAAGAAACACACACACTTTGGGCAATCCTATCTTCACAAGGCCTTTGCATTAAATTTGGCTTATTTTTTGTTTATGTCTTAAGCCTGACCCAGTACATGCCTAACCTAAACCTAAATGACACCTTGGTCGTTAACCACACCAATAATCTAAAAAACAGCACTCATACTTCAAGGGCCACATACGGAAGAGTGGGTCCAGACAAGATACCATGTGTTAAGACAATGGTCCCTGCAAGGTTTCAAATACAAAGTCAAACAAACACAGATGGTTTGTTTCCTCCATGTTTGCAAGAACTTTCTTTTTATTTCTGTAGCCTAAGTCTGACCCTTACCCTAAACCTAATCAATACCGGAACATGCCTAACCTAAACTAGAATTGCTAAAAGAAACACACATACTTGAAAATAAGACATTCTTATTCTTGGCCTCTATGTGGAAAACATGCCTCTGAGGGCTTTCCTGATTTAGAATGGCTAACTTAGACAATACCTTATTTGTGTCGCATTTGTCCTGACAAAAGGCGCTATAGGCACTCATTACTGCACATGCTCCATTGTGAATGGCTTAATGTTGCGTTTGTACGAACCGGCCCACTGTGAGTACAGCTTCCTCATTGAGCTCATTAAAAGCCTAAAGTTTTTACAGTTGGATTATGATCACTGTAAATAAGCTAATGCAGGGGTCTGGATCAAAGAGGTCAATGTAAACAACAAGGAGAGAGAGCTGCATAATATTGGAAAGCAACAGAGCGTAAGCTGTAGGTATTACTGCTGGGGATTTTTCACAGCAGTAGTAAAACTTTGGGTATTTCCAGTAAAAACAGGCCACCCTGCAGTAAAGTAAAGAAATTAATTTAACCCTAATGACTCTTATGCATATTTGCAAGACAGGTAAGGCTTCTAATGTATGCATGTACTGGTTTCAAACGCTAATATTTGGGAGACATTATCAGAAGGACGGAATCAGGAAAGATTTGTTTTCATGGCAAAAATGCTTGCACGCATTTTTGCCATACTCTCCCCATCACACAAAATCTCAGAGCACAATTTATGAGAGCTCTTAGATGGGAAAACCGCAACCTGTACACATCTGCATATGTCCACAGTGTATACTCGGACGCTGAATTTACACCCCTCGTACTGATAAATAGGGGACAGCAAAAGAACCACGAGAAGTAAATGAGAGGGAGATGTTTTCCCCTAGAAGGCTTTTTTATGTGTCGCCATGGACGAGTAAAGGTTGAAGTGCTGTTTGGATAAAAATTCCACATCTTCTAAATGCAGCCTCCTCTATTAAGCAGACGGGGAACATGGAAGATGGACAGCTCTTCTATCCGTCTCACTCACATCTGTGCTTGTTTGTATGCAATAGGAAAGTGGAGCTTGTTTCAGCCAGTAGTGGAAATTCAGCGGCAAAAAAAATTATCTGTAATAATTATGTTTGAAAGCATAACTAAAACCTAAATCTGTTATGACACCATAAGTAACTGGGGACAAAGACGCAATAAAGACCAAAACTTCTAAGAGACCTTTTTAAGTCCATTAACCGTCTGCCTCAAGTCCATCTGTCTTATTTTACGTAAATATTATAAATATACAGCTTTATTTAGAGGGCTTGGTTGAAGTAACAGATTCCAGATGAACTAATACGTTGTCTCTTACAGGAAAATGCCAAGTGAAAAATACGATATGAAAACTATCGATCACGTGGGATGTTATGAGAGTCCCATGACAAACCATATGGATACATGTGGAAAGAGTTTAAGGAAAACGTGATTCCAATGTGTTTACATGTTGACATATGTCATACATGGTATCATATGTTGAATTGTTTTTATTTACTTATGTTTCATATGTGGAAATACCTGAAACCCAAGTGAAAATGTTTGGTTTATTTGTTGTTGTTTTTTAACATGTTCCAAATCCACATGTAAATCTGGGTTTTTCATGTGACTACACAATTTCACGTTTTTGTTTTTTTTTTGTTTTTACTTCTTTTACGTATTATATTATTTTTCTACAACAAAATGTCACAGTCTTAACATGTGATAAGGTTCTCTTCGTTCATTTAGTTGCATTTAAGTCAGCATCAGCAGCTACTAGTGAGCTGGGAGGAAAACAAAGGTTGATAAAACGCATGTGAAGAAGCAGAGACCTAGTAAATCAGAATCAAGGCAGTCGAGTTGCTGCCAAGTGTTTTGGGTACACATCATTTTATCACCTGTCTCTACGCCAACCTTCCATCACGCAGCATTTTGGTGTTTCCCTGTTTGTGTGTTCCCCACTCGGAGGGCAAGAATCAACAATCCCAAACAACCGCTGCCAATAAACACAAAATCTGCTGCAGGCCTCTTCTCAAAGACTCTTTTTCAGTTTAGAATTTCTTAGTTATGAACAGATCAAGACAGGAAGTGTGACGTTTAAAGATCTTTTAGTTTAATTTAGGTTGTCAGACCGATCTGTTTGAAAGATTGATTCCAGAAGCTGAAGCAATGATTCCATCTTAAAAAATAAAATAAAAATGCAGCCAATCACAACTAACTCAGGATTTAGAAGTAGGTCTACTTTTGTTTTTTGTTTGTTATCCACCTAATAATAAATATGCTACAATTATTTTTATTTGATATAAGCATTTGTTTGATAAGTCGAGCACATAATTATCACTGTAAACCCATTACTTTCAGTTTACACTCTTTGTTGTTCTCCTTTACTTAACCATAGGTTTGGGTAACATACCGTACTAAACTGTGGTAAAGTTGCCAAACATTCATCTGAAAAATTAGTTAACGCAAAAAACAACAAAGGCCCCATGTTTTAGTGCCTGTTCAT
Source organism: Orestias chungarensis (assembly GCA_032876305.1). Classification (NCBI taxonomy): domain Eukaryota; kingdom Metazoa; phylum Chordata; class Actinopteri; order Cyprinodontiformes; family Cyprinodontidae; genus Orestias; species Orestias chungarensis. The sequence goes on along the minus strand of JAVLVB010000169.1, from coordinate 1,379,925 downwards.
GGAAATAGACCCAGTAAAGCAAAAAAAAAAAAAAAAAAAAAAACTGAAACATGTCTCTGTGTCTTCACTTCGCTGCTGAGTGCTAGTAAATGGAAGCTGACAGCTACACTTTGCACTTCCAAATTTATGTCAGGCCCTGTGACTTCAGCTGCAGACCCCCCAACGCCACAATGAAGAAAGAAAGAAAGAAAGAAAGAAAGAAAGAAAGAAAGAAAGAAAGAAAGAAAGAAAGAAAGAAAGAAAGAAAGAAAGAAAGAAAGAAAGAAAGGAGAAAATTGCCAAAGCATTTTATTTAGCATTGATTTTTAACAAATTTCAGTTTTTTGGGATTTAATGAGCTACATAAATATACAAACATACCTTTCAATTCAAAATCCTAATTAAGATACAATTTTTACATTTACTCTCGTTCAATATGATACCCCAGTAAATCAGTGACCAGCATGTAAAAGTATACAAATAATTTTATCTGAAAATTGATGTATTATAATGTAGTTCAATTTAATTTGTTCTCATAATAAAAAATGTAACATTAGATATGTATTAATTTTATTAATACTATTTTCTAGCAGCAGGGCAGTAGTTGCTCTGGTAAAGCATGGGAGAGGCAGCATTATAATATGGGGATGCTTTTATACAGCAGGGACAGGGAGGCAGGTTTCAAGGATAATCATAGAAAGAAAAAAATCTTTAACTTCAAAACAAAGTTGGTCATTGTTTTTGGTCTTTCGAATGAAGTGGAAAGTGGAAAACATTTCAAATATTCAATTTGAATGGCTAACCCACAGAATGAGAAACAAATCAGGGGGTGTGATGATTTTTGCAAGAACCTGTAGTTGAAATTATCTGAATAGCGAGAAGCAGGCCTACACAAAGCAGATAGAGAGGAATATGGAGAGATGGAAGGTGGAGGGGTGGGGGATGAAGGAATAGGGTTAGAGAAGAACAGAGATAGCAGCTGTCCTAACAGCTGGGCAGCAGGATTGATGTCTCCGTGAAATAAAACTCAACATATGTCCAAAAACAGGGAGACGAGCCAGCCAGGAGGAGGACAGGAGGAGAGGAGACACACACACACACTGTACACTGATTAAAGAATACCACCACACTGCTGAGACATTTAATTGAACAGAAGGGGTGCATAATACCCCCCTCACACACACACACACACACACACACACACACACAAACAGCCGCACACGTGAAAACAGCCGTGCTCTAAAACCATTACGCTGCAGAGTGGTTTGCTGGGCTACATGTTAGCACGGTGTCTATTTCACACACACTATTTTCATCTGTCAGATGACACCCAGACTCTCTTGTCACAGAACATGGTTACAGAAAGCGCATGGCCCTTCTGACGTGGGCTTGGGCTGGTGGTTGTGGGGTGGGACGGGCTTATTAAATGTGGCAATCCATGAAACGCTTCACTCGTTTCGTCCTGCTCAAACATTAATATCTGACATTAAGAGCGAGAAACTGCTTGACGTCTGTGGTAAACATGGCTAAGAAGCCTTCAAATTCAGATATTTACTGTAGTAACGAAATACAAGATCAAATGTATTCTTTAGTTTGAGTTCAACATTGATCCAGACAATAAAAATCCCAGGGAAGAGGATCCACATTTTTTTTGCTAACAGACTTTCTGGTCATTCTGGCAAGAAAAAACACGAATAACCTCTGTCTCACTGCTAGGCAAGATAGTGGTAGAGCCTTGTGTTAGGGCGTGGCATATAAACCTTTTAAAAAAAGACCCACTATATAAACTTAAATTGGCTACAATTGGATCTTTAGATCAATGGTCCAAATCTAGGGAGGTCATAGACGTATGAATTTTTTTTTTTTATTCCGTAACATCCATCCATCCATTGTCCTCCGCTTATCCGGGGTCGGGTCACGGGGACGGCAGCCTAAGCAGGAAGACCCAGACTTCCCTCTCCCCAGCCACTTGGGCCAGCTCATCCGGGGGAATCCCATGGCGTTCCCAGGCCAGCCGAGAAACATGGTCCCTCCAGCGGGTGCTGGGTATCCCTCTGGGTAACATATTTTAAATATATTGGTCTTAAAGATCTTGTTTTTTGGCTTAAAATAGACCTTTTACTTGTTGGAATTTTTTTTGGTTAACACTAACATATGATTAATTAACTTATATAATGTTTAAACATGAAGAAATGTTGATAATTTTATTGAAAACAAAACCTTATTTAACAAAACAGATTAATTATATATAAAAATTAAAGTAAGTTATGTTCACATTAGCTGTTTTCCCCCTGTGGTAAAGTAAGGTAATCTGGGCAATCTCTGAACAAGGTTTAAATAAGAATCTGACCGACTCCGTAAGTCAATTCAACAGCTTGGATCCAAAGCATGATGGCAAAAGCAAGAGAGGTGGATAAGCGCTTGCCAACAACTGTTAACAATTATTAACCCTTGTGATGCCTTAACATTCTGTTTCCTCCCCTTGACCTATGGGTAATATGACCCGCCTGACAAAAGCCCCAAAATAAAGCAGCTTAATTGAATTTCAAACCCAAAATCTATTTTGTGTGTGAGAGTGTGTGTGTGGGTGTGGGTGTTTGTGTATGTCTATACTTGTCTGTGTGTGTGTGAGAGTGAGTGTGCAGCCTTTGAATATTTTTCTGGTGTTTAAATTCTTTTATAATTCACGGGTCCAAAATGACCCATAAGACAATCTTTGACCCTAGTGGTGTACAGCCTACATGGAAACATAAACAAAAACAAAGTATCCCTTTTTCTAATTATGGGGCCCCTTTAGGAAAAGTCACCAAATTTCACGTTGGAAATAGATAGTTACATTAACATTTAAAAAATTACATTTTGTTATAGATAAATTTCTACCAACATTATAATTTTAAAAATTAAGATCTTTGACTATGTTTTAATGTAATAGACTTTAAAGGATTAAACTCAAATTTGAAAATTGTTTATGTTATTGCTCTGGAAAACAAACAAAACTATGGGATATGGCAAAAATGAATTGTAGTACAAAACGCACTATAGAACCTGCAATCATTTCCATGCTGCCGTTTTCTCAAACACACACTCTAAAAACGCCGGTTCAAGACCCAAGCTTCTGGTTCCACTTTAGGCTTGATATATGAAACCCTGTCTCAGCACACACACTCTCCACGCACACTAAGGCATACGTGCAAAGACATGCAGACAGGAAAATGGGTGGTTTTGACACAATAGAAACATTGTTTTGGGTCCGCCATCGAGGGAGCTGCGTTGGCCGGACCGATGATTGGGACTGTGGTGCTGGTGGTGGTGGGGATCAAATTTCTGTGGGCAGATATTGAGCCTGGACTAAATCTATAACCCAATGAAAATAACTAAACAGGTGAAACAAGAAAAGTTGGTCCTTGTATCATATATTTTTCACAGTTTGTAACAGTATTACCATCAGCTTAATGACAACTAGAAATCGAAACAATGCAATGTTTATTTTCACCTACATATTCATACACACATATTAAATTCATGCTTCGAATTCGGGTAATTTCGTTTATAGCTCTCACTAATTTCAGAACTTGTATTAATAAAAAAACTTCATATCGATAATAATAATTCAAAGAGTTCATCGTATAATTCAGTCCAACAAGTTTCCGCTCTTCTTGAGAAACAGACAAAAAACCATAACAGATCCTCTACTATAGTAACTTTCCACACATTTATCCTTGAACTCCAAACCCACATAAGGTAAGTAACTAAGTCATGTTTACATTTGTGATAGTACGACAGCAACAGTTTTTTCACACAATGATGCCCCAGAAGAAAAACAATTGGCATCCAGATTGTGTCTAATAGTTGTTATTGAGACGAGGGGTCCCTATGATGCCACTCCTTGTTGCAGTTCACCTCCTTTACTGTCCCACTCACAATCCAGGTTGGAAGATAAGTGCTAAATTCTTTTTAGAAATATTCTGACTTAAGTAGATTTGTTCTATTGTCTGTAACATTTTGAATAAGTGTAAAGTAGACATTTCATGCCATGTCAAAATGTAGCTATACATAAGAAAGGAGTGCCTATTTAGTTACAGGGACTTTTTAAGGGCACCAATAATTCTGCCTTCATTTGTTCGTTACTAACATCAATTATTTCCTCCCATTTGTTACGCTAAATGAATAAAAACAATCAAAAGTTGTACTTTTGAGTTCATGCTGCTAAAATAACAACATGATTCGTTCGTCATTAACATTTTTGTCATTTTTAAAACAAAGGTACTGGTCCGAGGAGTAAAACTGGGAAGATCTTAGAAGCTGATGTTCCAATATTTATTTCCAATTTGTTGCTTTTTTTTGTATGTGGGGGAGGTGGATGGGGTTTTGTATGTGGTATTTGTTTGTCACGTGAAACACAGGGATATTTAATAAAAGGAGAAAGGCAATATTGGTGGTGTCAATACATTAACACTGTGTCAAAGGGGTAGTGTAATAAATATTATATCAGTAATTTCATTTTTCAGCTATAACAGCAATAATAATATCAAACATTGATATTGGCCCATGTTTTTCATATCGTTGCAACCCTAATAAAAATAATAATAAATTGATTTGACCAGCAGAAAACATAGACATACAGTATATATATATATTTATTACCAATAGCATGTTTTTTTTTCCGGTAGAATATGTTTAAATGTGAACATAAAAGAGGTGATGAATAAACCTTCGAATACATAAAGAATTAGATGTAAATAAATGTTTGATTTTTCTTTCCACTTTCAGATACTTCACACTTGAAATTAGGAAGTTTATGCAAACCTCCTTTATGTCAAATTACTTACATTTCTACAGATTTAAACTAACTAAGGCTGTACGGTAAGAGATTATTTTACAAATAAATAATCTGTTCGAAAGAGCCACATTAAACCTACTCTTCTTGCCTTAAACATGATCTTTGCTGTGATCTTGCAGGTTTTTCTCTTTCCCTTCTTTAAGCATTACTCCTGCATCAATTTGGCACTCAACAAATTATAGATCAATTTAGACTTGAACTAATATCCATGCAGGAAAAAAAGAGAAAAAGAAAACCAGAACTTGATACAATCACGATTTAATCTGACTCTATTGGACGTAGTAAAAAGCTGTTCCAACAAACCACATTACACGCCCCTGCACCATATGCTTGCTGGCCTGCAGCCAATCGGAGCACGAGAGGTCTACCCCACCGACTGCGCACTCCAGATCCATAGGCTGTGGGTGATCATTAGTTAGGAAAGCCCTACCAATTACTACGTGATGGATTTTAAAGCAATGCCAAAGAGTCCAGAAGGGGAGTGTGTTAACTGAGGATGAGAAATTTTTGTGGACAATAAAGCATTCCTGTTCAACGTCCAAATCTGCTGTCTCCCATAAATCTGGCAAGTAAGGACTAATTTTAGAAGCCTTAATATGCAAATTTATGTGCACCACAAAAGCTCTACCTGCAAACAATCAGAGCTCAAACTGCCAATCGCATAGAAGAAGGCAAACATAGTGCCAGAGCCAAGGCTTTGTCAATTACCCAATGAGATTAGCTGTTGGGTTTGACCAGGCTAGCTTCTAAGCTGTCATCGCAACTCCCTGTCACATACACACACAGATTTGGGCGCACAGAGGGAAGGCAATGCTCAAGGTGCTCGCAGAGGTTCCACATTGGGTCATGAACTGGAGCTACTCAGGCAGATTAGCTGGGTGAGGAAAATCAGAAGATTTAATCTGCTGGTGACAGGTCCTAGCAGCTAACTGGGCAGCAAAGGTCACGTGGCATCTGCTTGTTTTTTGTTTTGTTTTGAAATGTATGTTAAATTTACAGTGCCTTGCAGAAGTAAAGTTTAACCTTTTTCAAATTCAGGTAACTTAAAACCCAAATCTTTAAGTTTATTTCAGTAGTATTTCATTAAATAAAGCAACACAGCTAGCGGATGTCCCTCCCTAAAAAAGGCATTCCCACAGCATAATGCTGCACCACCTATTTTTACAAGGGTATATGATAAATTTAAAAGTTTTTTTCTTACACTTACACATATCTTTAAAACCTTTTTTGTCAGCCATTTCACATATATGCTAACCTTGTGTTTTTGTTGTTGTTTTTTTATTTCTGAAACAAAATCCCTAAAAACGTTCCAATCAACCTTTAAAATGAATCCTTTACATTTTACAAACATGTTTCTGAAATCTGATAGAAAACACGTGTCGAGGGCTAAAGATTAGGGCAATTACAGAGAGACCTTCCAGTCTCAAAGACTTGTAGCCCATCACCAATGATGAACAGTCAAAATGCCAAAAGCTGATCAGCAGTATTTCAAGGCTTTTCCTGCCAGTATTAACTATTCCTAAAAAATACTTTTCCTTCATCTACAAATCTACAAATTAAATAATCAATTACATTTTACTGACATGATTATTTTGGCTTTAATCAGATTAAAGGGATGGTACAGAGGCTTTTGAATGTGAAAGTCCTGGAACACATCAACAACTCATCAAAATACCAGTTTTCACTATGCCATTTTCTAAAATAAAACATTAATAAAAACACAACTGATACTCCTTTTACATAAATCATCCTTTATGAGTTTTTGTCTCATTTTCTGTCAAAAATTATAGTTTTGGTTGATTTAGGTTCAACTGCAGTATTGCTTACAGATTTGTAAAATGCACGACCGTTATCGTGTCAGCAGTTGGTTTCACCTGAGCAGTGGATGTCTGACGCTCATCCATTACTCTCTTGGTTGCCTCTCTGTGATTAAAGCTCTTGTTATCCAGTCTGCCTGTTAAATTCGGTTAACAGTTGTGTTATAATTGTATATAATTGTTGAACTGAGTGCTGCCACTTGCTCCCCTAAATCTGTTTGCAATTTTCCTTATTCTTTGTGATGATGATTTTTTTCACTACCAAAGTAAGAGACAGATAGTAATAATAGTCTTTATATATGCATATAAGACTCAAGGGGGATTACTATACATACATCCACACTTTGTAGATTTTTGTGTGCAAAAAATTTAAAAAAATGTGAAAGTCATGCATAACTTTTTTTTCACCTCCCAATTACTTGCTGCTGTGTGTTGGTCTAGGACACATGATTCAGAAAGAGAACACTAGTATATGTTAGTAAAAGGCGTTTGAATACTTTAGGAGATTTTGAAAGATTTTTTTTTTCCAACCTCGGCGGTGCAGGTGGTCTCAATAAATATACGTTTTCCTCACCCTGCACCATCCACAGGAGGTCGTACGCTATGTGCCACAGCCTGAGTGGCGTCAGCAGCAGATATGTTGAAACAAGCTTTCAGCAGTCTGGAAGGACAAAGCCAGACCTGGCAGAAGTTCTTTATTGTGTCAGAGAATTATGGTCAGAGGTAGGCTTGGCCTCGTGCTGACCCCATCGTCCAGCTGGAGAAGACGTTATACGGGTGAACGGGTGCCCAGCTTTGGCCTGACCCTCCACTGGAGACATACAGCAGGCTCCTGTGAACTGCAGACCCGACGGCAAAGGCTTAAACAAACAGCGCACGCATACGGACACGCAACAGGCCTCTCCGTAAAGTCAGGCAGTGAAGGAGATTTTTGCATTGTATCGCTCTCTTGTACCTGGAAGTATAGTGGTTTCTACAATTGGTAAAAGAAAAGTGTAGAAGGCCTTAACATAACAGTAACTGATACATAAACTTACAATGTTGAATGTATAGAAATTTTACCTTTAATTTGAGTTCCTTAAATCAGGGACAAAACAACCAAACTTATGATTTAACAACAATAAAAAACAACCAGTGCTACAATGAGTGGTTTCTCTGACATGTCTTCTAAAATAAAAATAACAAAAGCAGTGTTGAAATGTATGATTTATTTTGGTACGTACACCAACGTGACTATGGTCTTTGCATCATTACTTGCTGATGTGTACTATCGCATTACACTTAAGTAAATTCCTGTTCAACATGGGAATGACGAAAAACATTCTGACTTGTTTATTTCTTTATTTTAAAATAAGAAAATGATAATAAAACTATGGTTCTTTAAATATAAGACAATTCTTAAAATAATGAGCATTCAGTCTTTTCTTTAAAAACATCAGACTACATTGATGCACTATGGTTAATAAAGGCCACTAGTGTAAAAACCACTGCCGTTTGTGATAGTAATATCTGACTATAAGATCTGACAATAAGTTCTAGACTTTCGTCTTTGTCCAGATTTACATTCAGAGCAATAAATTGTTTAAAAAGGGGAAGTGTGACCCGGAAAGCTGTGCACAATACGTAAAATCTCACAACCTCACTGTTAGAATACAGTAGAAAAAAAAGGGCAATTTAGGATGCTTAACTCCTCTTTTCACAAACCCGACTGCAGCTTAAAATGCCAACAACATAAATAATTTGGAATGAAAAAAGAAGGGAATTAAAGCTTATTTTAATTAAAAAAAATTTAAGCAGCAACATCGTATCAGCCGGGCCAAAAAGATAACTGGAGGGGGGTTTGGATTTTATACTTAACGCTTAATTACACAGTGTTACAAGTTCAAGCTGCAGCAAGAATGATTCAGTTGAGATAGTCACGATGACTTATGAAAAACAGTTTGGTTTGTTCAATCCTAAAAGCGCCATCATGACAGCCACTAATCCCAGACTGAATGCTGCGCCTGTTTCCATATGATGGGAGGGACGCGTTGAAAATGTGAGGGCTTGTTTGTTTTTTTTTACAAAACTCTAAAACAGTCAACAAAAACATGAGTATACATCAACCTTAAATGCAGTAAAAATAAGATTTGATTTCAAAACTGATGCCGATTTTTCTGTTTAGACATCTGACATACCAGATACTGTTTATTTGGCAGGAAGCTTCACCATACAGGTTTCAGTCAATGTTTAATGCTTTCCTCTGAAATACAAACAAGCCGTGTTGTTAGATTTCTGTCAAACTGAGGGAAAATTGTGGGAGGAAATTTATAGTGTCTTGAACAAATATACTCCGTAAACATGACGCATCACAACCACGAACTTTGATGCAATTTTTTAGTTACTATAATGAAGAAAGCATTCTCACAGCATGATGCTTCCACCTTTATGTCAGCTTGTTTCACTATAAGAATCAGCCTTTATTGATGTAGACATTAATCAATCACCCTTTCTAAAGCAGCATAGCATAATGCTTCCACCACCATGTCTCCCCGTAGAGATATGCAGTGCTTTTGGCATCATATGGTCCAAAAATATAATAATCTGTGTTTAGGCCAGAGCAACTTTTTCAAACAGTTGCTTTCTTTTCACCAGACAATAAAAGCCAGAATTGTCTCTAAGCTGACATAAATCTTGTTGGCAGATTTTCCAATTCGAGCTTTTTAGTTGTTAGCCATCTGCAGAATGATCCCTTGCAGACTTGTAAGTCCGTTTGTAGTCTAATACCAAAGATAATTTTTTTGTTTGGCGCCATAGCATTTTGGTTAACTTTAAACTCCATTCAATGCATTTAGCCTCCAAAAAATATTTTTTTTATCAAGAAATTGTACTCTGATGAAGTTTTGGTTATCAACTTTTTTTTAGCTGTTTATATTCATGTTCCTATTTTGAAGATAACATGCAGCAAATTATGTTTATAACATACAGAATACATTTCTGCTTTTCGACGGTGAGCAGTTTAAAATCTACTGATATCTTGTGTACTTTCAGAGCGAAGTTTGTACCAAGCGATGAAGAAAATCTAAAACAAAATCTTGAATATAAAATTTAAACTTTGATTTTCAGTTTTAAAACTTTATGGCCCTAATTTAGTTTGATGTTAATTTATGTGCATCAGATTAATTCAAATCTATTGTCTTGATTTTTTTATTCATGACAAATTTGAAAATCACATGTTAGGTTTTATTTTCTGTTCGACCTCATAACTCTGCACTACTTTGTGTTTGTCTATCAAATAAAATCCATATAAAATGCTTTAAAGTTTGTGCTGTTAACAGAAGGAAAAGTAAAAGAAATTCCCTAGGTGGGACAATGCAGATTGTTGGCTGAGCTCCGAAATCAGCCTCACAGTTACCTCAGCGCAGCTGCAGTTAAGCCGCGTCTCATTTGCAAATGAAAAAAACTGTACAGTGATTCAGCCCTGCTCTGGTGTAAGCGTGGATTAAAGTGATTTTAAGTGTTTCCCAGGCGCCGGAGCCGTGTTAGACCCATTAGATGCCCGACTAAGTTGGCATAGGGGAACGCTTCCCGTGCCAGCCCCTGTTAGCGGCAGGTTGGCTCTATTGAGGAGCAACAATGCAGATAATCATAATTCCCTCATCAAACCCTTGGGGGACCCTGATTGCCCACTTCAGCTGGGTGTGAAGTAAGTGGGCTGGAATCCCAGCTCTGTTTTTACACAGTTTGATCTGAGAGAGAGATTTGCGACTCCTAACAGGAAACCAGTGATGACAGATTGTTGTTTGGCTTGATTTTGTTCATTATTATCCACTTTTTGTTTACCATCCCCTTCAACTCTAAAAAATCTGCTTAAAGCATGTATGGCCCTGCATCCGTACCCTTTTTTTTTGTTTTTGCCCTATGATGTTCTGTCATTCTGGCCTTGAACATCTTATTCAGAAACCAGCCTAATAAGTGCTAAATGCTTTAACACTAGAGAACAGGTTTTTGTGCTCTGCATGCCTTTTTGTCTAAATCTTCGGGCAACACAGCACCGACTGAACATAAATATAAAATTGGCTGGAAAGTCCTTTGGGCTTGCTTGTATTGAAAGTCCAAGTGAAAGGGAGGCATTTTCAGCAACCAGCTATGAGGTAACACAACTACCTGACACTGTCTTAAAGAGTTCTTGATAAAGCTTTTAAAGGTTGAAGCTGCACTCGTACTAAGCAAAAGAGAAAAATAAAATCTTTTATATCTTAAAGCGAGGCCATGTCTATTCATTAGGACTGTCACAGGCACTTAGGGTTCCTCTAAGTAGCAGCCTGCTAACAGCGTGCCGACAGGGGTTCCGCTGCTTTGTTCCGGTCTACGGCGAGCGTTGAGATCAACTCTGTGCGGCTAAATAGAGTTCTGTTCTTTCTGGTAGAATTCGGTGACCAAAATTCCCAGAATTCCAAGAACTGATCGCCTCAAACAGAAACGGTTCCCAATTTGAATGGTTAATGAGTGAGAAAGAAAAAGCATTACGTGTAGACTGTTATTTTAAGTAGCTGTAGGTGGGAAGCGCAAGTTGACAACTGTAACAGTAGCTGGTTGCACTGCCGGTTACAGAGTAAAAATGTTGTTTCATGTTAAAAAAGCCAAGGTAAATTAAGCTTTTAAATATTAACACAGCAAGTAGCTGCAGCATACAGTAAGTCAGGGAAAAGCAGCAGAAAAAAGATGTTTTAGAATTATCTGGTGATCTTATTTTCAGAGCTGACTTTCAGTTTGGGCATTTGAAAGTTTCAGTGACAGGGAAACTGAGTGAGGCAAGAACCGCATTGACTAAGAATGATGAGGAGGGTGAGATCATTTCTTCGGTTGCATCAGCTTCTAGCTGCAAATAATTATTCTTTTTTGCTAAATATAGAGTTTCTAGCATTTCATCAGCTGAGGAAAATGGGTCAACGATTTAAAAAGCATTTATGTTTTACTAAGGGATGTTCAATATCTTATCAAAAATATTGATATTGGCTGATGTTGGTAATTTTTTAATTAATGCATATCAGTAAAACTCTGCCGATACTACCAACTGATTTTTATTTCTGTCTTTGTTGCCTTTGAGGTAATTTTCCATTGTCGTTTTGTTCATCATATAATGATGATGGTGATGCTGCTTAGGGAAGCAATGGAAATGGTGTAATCAAACTTACATACAAAACACATGTAATGTCAGTAAGTATCAATTATGTGCCATAACAACATTAAGATCATTCCAGTGTCGAATTTCTGAATAATCAAATTATGAATGAAAAAAGACATATAATTTTGTTTATCTAATTGTAAAATTTCATTATATTATATGTTCTAATGTGTGTGGAAGGAATTGTGAATAAATAATGTCTCCCTTTTAGAATAAAAAAGAAGTACTGTCAGCAGGAAAATTAACTAAGCAAAGAAAAAGAAAGGAGCTGAAGAGTGCTGGAAAGAAAAAGGAGGAGAAAGAAAATAACAGATAAGACTTAATGACAAGTTGGCTCTTTCAAAGAAGACGAGGATAAAAGTCTAGGAGCTAATGAAATAACATAATATATAAGATAGACAGGTATATTATAGAATGATTTCTTTCTGTACTTCTTGTATTTTAAGTGCTTCACTTTACTATAACCTGCGGTCTTACATTTTGACACATAACCTGGTTCTCTCTCTAAACTAAGACACACTGCTTGGATTGGACTCATGAAATGATCACCTAATTTCCATAATCGAGTATTTGTGCGAGAATATGCACAAAAGTGTAGAAATATACGACGATTTAATTTCAGAAATGTAAAAAATGAGATAAATGAGACCAAGTGATGAGTCACAATCTAGTCTTATCCTGAATGAATCCTGAATGGAAGCTACAGTCTACCCACCGTAGCATTAGGAAGGAAGCAAATGTTATCTTTAATTATTGCCCAAGCAGGACTCCTTATTGTTCAATTGACCAGTCTGGCCTTCTACTGATGTGTGGAGAAACTAAAACAAATCTGACATATTAGAAAAATCCAACACCTCTTTGCTGAAATTCCATAAAATAAAAGGTTTCTATAGATAAAGGGTTAAAGAAAAGGAAAGAAAGTCTCTCATTGGGTGAAAATAGGAAGAAAATGGTAGATGACCAGCATGATAGAGTAAAAAATAGTCATGCAAATAAACCATGAAGCGGACGCTTATTCAAACAAATAAATCTAAGAGAAAAAGTCTGATACAGAAAATGAAAGTCTGACACTTTAACACTCCTTATGTCACAGGAGAGGTCGTTAAATGAAGCATTCAGCCTCAGACATCTATGGATCACCTCCGTTTCATTATAGGGAAGCTCATTAGGCGAGAAAAAAAAAAAAAAGTTGAGGTGCCCGTCAATTTCCATGCACCGACTCAAAACTT
>JAVLVB010000169.1:1349113-1366793 GCA_032876305.1 Orestias chungarensis | reverse complement strand
GGGGGGGGGGGGTAGCAGGAATGCTAATTAGCAAAGAAGAAGACAAATTCAATGCTGTTGTATGGGAAAATTGGGTCTTTGTTGTACCTTGATGAAATATTACATTTATTAACAGAAAAAGAGGAGCTAGTCTCTGCTTGTACCCATATATTTAAGAAACTTTAAAGCTGAAATTCAGGTTATCATATGAAAAATAAGATGACATTGCTAACGGGAGGATGAGAAAAAAAAAAGTATTGAACCTGCCCAACATCTCTCAGACTAGTTGAAATTCAAACTGAAGATGTTTCTTTTGCTGCACCTCTTGAAAGAATATTTTAAGCGGATCACAAAAGCAGGTCCATTGTGAGTTGTTCAACTCCAAACCAACATGATTAAAATGAAAATGAACCAATAGCAGATTTTCATGGAATAATAACCTCAGGTTAAAAATGCCACAGTCAAATGCTAAATTACCACCAAATATACACATTCTACTGTGCAACAATTAGTGCTACTTCTACTTAAATACTATTATACATTTTATATAAATATGACGTAAGTTTTCATCTCTGTCTTGAGGTCTTACTTTAGTTGGTCCTGGAGCCTGAAACTGAGAGGTAGTTGGAGAAAAGCCATCTTGAAACAACCCAAATCTGAAAAACGTTGTGCTTTATGACTGGAAACTATTTCAAAAATTTGAATTAGTCTTTCTTATTAACAAAAGTATAGTTGGCTTTAGCCTGTCGGCTTTAGCCTGCCGACAAGCATTGAAAATCAACAAGTGGGTGAGGCGCAACACTAATTTAGGCTACTGACAATTCCTGTCCCCCTAAGCAGATTGATTTAGATTCATTTGGGGGCTAAAAAGGTGTTTACAATAATAGTTACTGAGGAAATTGTGATGAAATTTCCTCTTGGCACTGATTAAAACAACAAAGGCTGGTGTGCACGTCTTTTAAGTTCTATCACATTAGATTAAAGGGGAAAAATGTCAAAACACTTTCTCAAACACTGGGAGACACACACCATTCCCTTTTAAGTCAGTTCCTGTGGCATAGATAAGAAGCACAGCTACCTGCCTTTCAACTCAGGACACCATTCACCGCACCGCGCCTCTGGCTGTTCCACTGCAGCCGATGTTACTGTATCAATAACACAGCAAAACCTCTAAATAGGGGAGATCAAGCGCTCCTCTGATATCATCACGATTACTATCTGCACATAACAGTAAAGAGGGGTATTAGACGGTTTTAGATCTGGCTTGTTTTGGGGAGGAAAGGTGGCAAGCCGAGGCACGCTGGCCGGCCTCAGAGAGAAAGGGAAACCCGTGTTTTCACTGACTGCGTGTATGATCTGACAGTCGAGGTATAGGCCACTTGTAATTTAAGAGGTTCAAAGATCTTCCGAAGACAAAAGACAAAACAAAATAAGCAAAGGACGACACGGCTGATCTCACTGTAAGCAAGAGAAAAGAAGGAAAGCATGTTGTCTAGGAAAGATGAGGCAAGGAAGGAATTAAATCCAGTCAGTTTGTGGCAATTATTTTGCTGCTTAGTGTTATAAAAACTCCTACAATAATTTTGACACATTTACCGTATTAATCAGTATATTAATAAAGTAGACATAATTTATATAAGCATTTAATCAAACGTATTTCCTACTCTGACTTATTATTAACCAAAAGCCTACCATAGAGAATATCATCAGATGTTCTAGTCTAACATTTTTGTGCCAGAGTTTCTGCTCCTGCTTGACAAGAGTGTCAAAAATATTACTAGGAATTTCGCCTAAAGCATTTATGGCAAGTTCTTACTTTGTTAGAACTTTCCGAAACCAAACATTCTGCAAATATTCTGCCCTCGCAAGTTTAGAAGCATCTTTTATTTTTTTCAGAAAGCAAATCAGAGAACCATCTTGTCTTTTGTTTTTCTCATTTCAAGTATATCAAAAGTCTTGATAGGCTAGATGATGAGTGTGTTGTGCATTCCTAATTCCATATATAATTTTTCCTAATACTAGAACTACTTGTACTGACCATAATAAAAATATTTTTAACATCCACAAGTATGATGTTTGCCTCAGTGTGAGTGAACTAACTGTGACCTTTCCTAACCCTTTTTGGAATATTTACAAGCATTTTTACAGGGATGGGATAATTTGTTGTCTTTATTGATAATATACAATGTTCATATCATCACATGCCTACTCTCAGATTCTGTAGCATGTTTATTTACCTCTCACAACAATAATGATTAGCCAAATTGTCATGGTCAGAAATCCCAGTCCCCAATCTCCACCATCCTGCCTTATAGTTGGTGTGAACTGTTTAATATGATATTCTCATATTACTGTGCATTATGGGTAAAAAATCTGTACTTTAGTAAAAATCTGCTCAAAGAATATCATTCCAGAAATCATTTGTAGAAGTCTGGTCTGGGGTTGAAATTATTTTAGAATCTGGAAAAGACCGAAAAGTTTAATATAAAAAATCTTGGACTTAATTTTGTATGCCCTTTTTCCACAACTGGATCTACTCATTGGTAGATTTAGATATATATTACATAAAAATTTAGGCCAATTAAAATATTATGAAAGTCCTTCTGACACAACCCAAAATGAGCGTGTGTTTCTTGGATCTTGAAAAGTCATCTATAACAAGACAACAGGTAAGGTTGTCACGTGAAATAGTGGTTACAGTGTAAAGCATCCAGGTCTGAGCAGAAAGATATACAATTCTAAAAGGAGGTGACTCTAGTCTATTTTATTGAAGACAAACAGATTAGGAGCCACACTAAATTATTTCTTACCGTCATGTTCTGACTTGGTCAGCTCAACGAGCTTCTTCTGTTTCAGTGTGTCAACCACGTCTGCCAGACTTCCTTTACGTCGCTCTGGAGTCCCAAATGTGAGGCCAATCACTGATTCACCACGATCCCTGGAACACTCCTCTGGCTTGGTGGGAGAGGTAGAGATAGTCCGGTATGTGTAGCCAGAGCAGCCTTTGCTGCCTTCATTGTCCTGAGGAGAGATGGATAATTAGAGGTTAAACTTCATAGTGACAAATGAATCTTAGAAGTCTGGTATTAATAGAAACTGGATTTGTGGGGCTTTAATGGCAACTGACTAGTTGGAAACTGAAAACTAAACTGTAAAGTTCTGATCTATAGATTCTTGGTCTGTAAGGTTTTCATTGTGGATGCCGTTGCACAGTGAAAACACAAAGATCGTTGCCATTATTATTAGTGAAATGATTAAAATGGAAGCAAAGAGATCTAACTACCTTTTTCAAAAGTGCGTGTATTTGGCGATTGCAGGCAGCTAAACAAAACGTCCAGCAGTGAACAAGAAGTCTGAATGAAGTATAAAAAAAGTTGCTGTTTTGTATACATTTCAAGCACTGGCTGTCACAAAATCCACTGTATTTGAATATGTTGACAGGCTTGGAAATGTAAGGCTTAAGTGTTTTCTAGAGAGGGGTGTCTATCTAAAGAATATCAGAAGTTTTAAGGCGCCCTAGTAATGGTCAATGTTGGTCGATATGGCAAAAAGTTTGGACATTAGATCAAGATCTTCAGCTTTCACCAGAACAGTTCGTTGCCGAGTGTGAAGACCTGTACCTTCAAGTCAGACTGTGGTCTTTAGCCATCAATAGAGAGAATGACTTCTCTAGGTCGAGGTTAAAGTTCTGCTCCAAGTGGAAAAGTTATATGTCTTTGTTCATAAATGAGGGGGAAAATCTTGCAAGAGATCTGTGGGTTGAGACAGAGCTTAACCAATAGGTAAAGCTATGGATGAACCCGTTGATTTATGTTCCCACCCTAAACTATGGTCACAAGCTTTGAGTAGTAAACGTAAGAACATGATCATGGATACAAGCAAATGAAATGAGTTTTAATGTTTCATCTCTCCCTCAGAGATATGGTGAGAAGTTCAGTCATCCAGCATGAGCTCAGAGTAGCTCTAGTTCAGATGGCCCAGGGACTCCATGGATGGATGATCAAAGGTTTACCTCATAAATGGAACATTAAATTCCTTACAATTCGATTTAGTCTACCACATCTATCTACCACATGCCCTTCTTTTTAAAGCATGTACACATATTTTTTAACGTCAAATAATTTTTGCCTGATATTGGAATAGCCTTTACAGTATCAGGACTGCGTATTTTATGTATTGGGCTGCGTTTTGTTATTGGCAAAATGTGATGATCACAGTAATTGACCTATCTGTCTCCAGGAACACGGCGGTTCTAATCTGGTCTGTATTTTACACTGCCTGTTAGTGGCGCATTGGTACTTAACTGTGACTAAAAACAAGTTGTTAAAGCCAAGGACAATACCTTTTCAGCTGAAAGAGTACAACAGTAGCAGGACTTGAGAATATCTCAGACTCTTAGGGAAACAATGGAGGCTGTCTGGAATTTTGGTAAAAGATAACCCTTTCCTTTAATCATTTACGTAATTTCAAAGGAGCACAAATAATTTTTCACTTCAACAAAAAAGATGGATGTTTTTTTTTTTTTTTTTGTTATTGAACCTTGAACGATCTTTTTTTAACTTTATAAGTTTCTTTTTTACATTAGAGTTTTAACCAATATAGCAAAAGCTACTTGGTCGTAGCTTGTTAAACATTTTTGGTACTTTCTTCTGCTGGTACAAAGAGTCTATAATTATCAAGCAGATAATCCCCTCAACATGACCACATTGTCCCACACAACAGACACTCCAGCACAGGTGTCCAAACACCGGAGCTATTTCAGGATGCTTTCACCTCCCTGTTTTAGAGTGAGGGGATCTCCAAGAACTTTTGGAGGCTTATGTTTCAAAGACAACAGGCTTTGCTGAACACCGGGATCTTAAGACGCCCTTGAATTGGCTCCAAGAAGGGGCCCTGTTGTGCACTTTGTCTTTAAGCAGAAGATACCTCTGTAATGAGGATGGGGGGATAGTGTGTCACTTTCAGATTGTTCAAGAGCAATTATTTTCTGCATGCAAGGAAACATGGACGCAGATCTAATGGTCTGATGCAAGTCAATGACAACGTAAAGAATTTGCAATCCTTGTCAAACTCATTTTAACCACAAGCTTGGATTTGTTACAGGATACAAGATTTGTTATTTTTTTGTCATTTGTACAAAGGTCCAATCTTACTGGACAATGTAAGAGACAGTACAAACATTAAGGTTTTTTATTTAAAAGTGAAAGAAAGGTTGCTCTTTGGCCTAAAATGCTTTATGTTGGTGATGCGGCTGAATACATCATCCTAGTGGTGTAGCGTGATGGTGGCAGTATCATGCTGTGGGTTCATAGATGGATTAATTAAAGTGATAAACCTAAATCCAGAGCTATTGTGGAAGTAAAATTCTGCACCTTCCAGCAGAGCCAGGATCAACATTCAACCAGAGATACAGCTTGACCTAGTGAAAGTCCAAGCCTTTCTTAACAGGAATGTATGCAGAAAGACTTAAAAATACCTCTTCACAGAAGCACTACATCTAATCTTAAAGAAATCATCTTTAGTCGCTAAATAAGCAAAGACGGTGGAGATTGACAAAAAAAAAAAAAACATGCTTATTTTTTCTTCAACATTACACAAAATATGATTTTTGTTGGTATTGGATGTTAAACACCATTAATTTAGAGTCTGTAAAGTTACTGTAAGTGATACCTTCCATTGACTACAATTTCAGGAAATTGTGTTAGGCTTAAATTATTGAAGCTGGATTTTTTAGCTCTTATTGACTTTCTGGAGTCAACATATTTATTTGCTAGAACTTTGCGATATTTATAAGACAAAAGTTACCCTTTGAACTGACTTCTTTAAAGCTTCCCCAGTATACTAGAACATGTGTGGCTTGAGGCAGCTTTGAACTTTAATACAAAACCGAACAAATATCAAAGATTCAGCAGAGTTATCATAATATAATCAACAAAAAGAATAGCCTAACCTAACATTAAATTAATTTTTAATTTACTCATTATTTAAATCATAATTTTTAAGATGTACAATCTTCATCTTAAGTTTGGTAAAAATGTGAAAAGTGAAGCGTGTTTGAGCAAATGGATGACCGACAGAAATCTCTTTCCAAGAACTTTGCTAAATTCAGAAGCGAATCCAGCCACATCTGCTGGGAACCGAGAGAACCTGGAGTCGAGCAACACGCACACACACATCCACCTGAGAGCACACTGTGGAGATAAGAAAATTCTGGGGGTATAACTCTCCAGAGGAGGGCCCTCGCAGGGCAGCCTGCAGCAGTGCCTGCAGCAAACAGACCAGAAACAACGACCGCTGTGTGAAACTGTGTGTTCACTCTGGGTTAGAGTATATATGAATGGATTTAAAAAGGGTGCACCACAAGAGTGCACAATCATCATTATGCATGAGAATTTGCAGACCTGGTACGCTCCAGCATGTACTTCATGAGTGTTTTATGAGCTGCGCGCCCCAAGTGTGTTCGCTGTGTACACTCAGATACTGCATATATTTTATAGAGCTGAGTTATACCGACATATCTAAGATATGGTCCATTTATTTATCCCTGAGTTTAATTTACGTCTCACCATCACAGCAGGGGTGACCGTCGCCCACTCGGCTTCTGGCGTTTTCTTCCAGGCGGGCTGAAGTTCGTCCGGGCGGGGCTGGTCGTGCAAAGTGGGCAACGTCGTCTCCGCCGGGGCTTCTTGCTCCTCTCCGGCCCAGGTCATGTCTTCCTCCTCAGACGGCGGGTGGTAAGGAGGCGTTGCTCGCAGGGAAGACATAATTCTGTAAAAATGAAATAAAATTTTACCAAAATCTAAGGGTTTGATTCTTAAAATAAACTAAGAGTAACTGAAAACCTAAAAAGCCAAAGCAGAACAAGTTCTCTGAATTTTGTTTTACATAAAGCAGTCAAGAAAACTGCATGAAAACTAATCTCAGACATCCAAAAATTGTAAAATACTAAAGCACAAAGAAAGGGATACATAGATTTTAAAGGTTAATTCTTGCGCAATTTTTTCTCATAAATTCTAACCATTTCCACTTTTTTAAAGTTTGACAAGTAAAATGCACATCTTGTTTTTTATATTTGTATTTTTCAAAAGTTGAATAAAAATATCATCAAACTGACATCCATCAGGGTCTATTTAGGATAAAACAAGGCAAAAGTTATGGCAAAACCAAATATGTAGAACACCCAATAAAGGTGATATGTGATGTATTATCAAGCAGTAACCAAAGCATCCAACAATCCCTATTTAGCTCTGCCATTGTGAGACTGTTTTATGTAGCATGTTTATGTTAGTACACATTTATTAACAACAGGATGAAAAGTGGCAGAGCTACCAATTCTTAAAATTAGACTCGATTGAAAATTGTGTAGAAAACAAAATCTCTGTGAACTTTCAGAACCATCTCATCCCTTTTGCCCAGGATTTGTTGTTTTAGACAATAATAGTAATTAATGGTTAATCATATATTTAATAACTATTTGAATAATTTCCTTTATAATATACACATAATTAAAAGGAGGTACAGTTTTTGAACAACATTGGCCTTACTCTGGGCTGAATAAAACGTGTACCTTTTCCCGTGGTTTGGTTTTCTATACAAAGAGAGAAAACTCCAAGCGAACCAAAACCTGTCATTACAAACCAGAACATTCAGACTGTGACTGGTCCTGCAATACAGAATGGAAATAAAGGAAGAAAAGTTAGTAGAAAAAACTCAGAGTTTGTTCTATTTATTATAATTTATTTAAGTTCTTAGTATTTTTCTGGATACTATTTTAGGAAAGATTATCTCAGAAAGATGAAGGTTCATTTTGAGAAGGCTTTGTGATACAAGCCATCTTGTATCACCTTCACATCATAAGCAAAGGGTTTGGGTGTAACCATACTGACAGCACATCCTCTCAACAGTCTTAGTATGATTATAACAATATAATAATGTTATAATTATGTAAAAAAAAACATGCTATGTCAAACGCCTTTCATTGTCAGTTATTAATATTCAAATAAAATAAAAAAATCACCCCATCTGATGAGCCTGCTTATGTTTTTTTGTGGAATGTGAATACGATTTCTGTGAGGCCACGCAGGTTACAGCTTTAAGATCGGTGTTCAGTAAATCACAGCAAGTCATAGGTCTGAAATACAGACCCCCTTAGAAGCGTTTAAACATAAGCATGACCTTTTGTAAAAGAGGTCCGAGCAGCTAGAGTGGGGGTGTAAAGGATGGTGATCAACATTTAGCTTAGAGAGCTACCTGGGACCTGGATGATAGTTGTGACATAAATATGAAAAAGAAATAACAATTGATGAAGGATTAAAAATGCTGCTGGAAATCAAAGACAGCTTAATTGGAGGCTTAATATCAAAGCAGTACTTCTAACTCGATCTGATTGTTGTTCAGATACTTTTTGGAACATGTTCTTTATATGTCACCTTTTACAGACCATTTAGAAATGCACAATCCTGGGACTGCAATGCATATTAAATTACAGGAGGGTCAAAGGTGTTATGGCATGAAAAATGAAACTTGCTCAACTCTGACATGAAGAGTACCAAGGCAATGATATACTATACCTCTGGCCTAGAGCCCAAGAACAAACTTTACTATTAACCTGTTGCTTCAGTATTTTACTTTTTTGGTGTACAACCTCCTAATGTTCAATTGGTAGTGGCAAATTGGGCAGCACTGTTGCCGTGCAGCAAGAAGGCTCTGGGTTCAATTCCACTTTAGGTCTTTCGCATGTTATCCCTATGCATGCGTGGGTTCTTTCCAGTTACTTCCTTCCACAGTCCAAAAATATGACTGTTAGGCTGATTGGGCACTCTAAATTGTCCATAGGTGTGAGTGTGCATATGAGTTGTTGTTTGTCCCGTATGTCTCTGTGTTGCCCTGCAACCTGTCCAGGGTGTATCCCTGCCTCTGGCCCACTGTAAGCTGGAGATAGGCGCCAGCAGACCCCTGTGATCCCACATGGATAAGCGGGTTAGATAAGGGATGGATGGATGGTTGCCACTATTCTATAAAGACCTGGTGTGTGACTGTAATTTCTGAAAGCAATTGGCCAAGCATGGATTACATGTGAAACCAAAGATCCCAATAAAGCCAAGGCATTGGATCAATGCTCCAAATAGGTCAATCAAAAGCCATCCTTAAGCAACCCAGAATGTTTTTGGACTGCACTCACCACAAACATGTCTCTTACTAAATAAAATGTATAAAAAATTCAAAAAAAAGAAGAGTCAAAAGACAATGCTAAGAGGTTCTAGTCTTGTATTCAACAAAGGATCGGTTCCAGTGCAAAACTGAGACAGCGATTATAGCCAAAATCCAGCGTGTTGCTGAAAGAAACTCTCTCATACCTGGTTTTAAAGAGTGCCTGTGTCAGAAACTCCGATCACTTGAGTTGTGTTAACGGGCGTCTTGCAACCGCAACAAAAATGTTATGCTCTGAACCGACTCTGTGTAAACATGGCCTGAGTCAAAGGGAACAACTTTAGAAATGCAATTTATTAGTAGTTCACACTTGCCTTTTTTTTCCAAACTTGCCTCAGGTGTCATCTTGCATTCACACAGGCCTTTCAATGGTTAGAAACAATTATAGTCAATCTTTACAGACGGATATTTTTGATATATTAGGCATGAAAACAAGCAACAACTATCATTAATCCGTGTCTCCTGGGCTTCATGCTGTAGTGATGAGAGACCAGTTTGGGGGCGGGGGGGTAAGGAAGGAGAAGACAGAAGATAGCCTATATTTAGCTGACAATATTGCTGCTGCTGTGTTTATGAGAGAGCTTCAGTCTCGGCTTCTTGGAACCTGAATCTCATATGGCCAGGAATGCCTGGTCTCTCAACCCGCTGCCACTGATAGAGTTTCACCGTGAAGGGACCATTAAGTTGTTGGTAAGCATGCCACAAGTAATTTTTTTGATTGGCTGGAGGGGGAAGATGTTGTACTTCTTAATCTAATCATCAAGGAAAATACCTGTTACCTCTTCGGACTTCCCTTTTGTAGATTGGATGATGTAGACTATTAAAGTTTTTTAAAATATTTTTTACATCTTATACATTGTCTCCAATATATATATATATATATATGCTCATAAAAAAAAAAGTGTAATATATAGTGATTTTGCCATGGTATTTGTTTGTTTGTTAATGCCTTTTTACAAATCGAACAACTGTCAGTAGACACAAAGCTTACTTTGCCTGTGGCTACGTTTCAAGATACATAATAAGTTTACTGTCAACACGAAGTACCTTGAAAGTACATTTGTATCAAACATAAACTAGTAGCACCTTTCAAAGTTGCTCCTTTTAATCAACCAAAAACTAAAAAATGAACATAACACTTTCAGTCTACCATCTTTAAAGAAGTGTTGAACATTTTTCCTGAACCCAAATGAGTGGAACAGAACAGATAATTGGAAAATTAAAACAAGGATATCCCATGGATATGCAGAATAACTTTGGCTTAGAAGAGCCATCAAAAAAACCCAGAAACTATTTGATAGATATTTGAAAAAATAACCGGATTTTATGTATAGCGTTTTGTATTTGCAATACAAGCTCAAACTTACAATTACCTTTGACCATAATGATTCAACATCTGCCCCTTTACTGGTTGCCTTAGAACATTTTAAAGCCTCTCCCTCAGAGGCAAACTTGACTTGTGATAGCGGATAGCTAGGTAAGCCCCCTTCAAAATGTTGACTGTAACTTAGAATACCTTTTTGAATGGGAGAGAAACGAAAACCAGGGTCGGAATTTGGCAAGAGACCCTTGTTCAAGTCTGGCCTGGAACCTGGCGACTTGGGCAGGAACAATCAGGCATTGTGGAGTGTGGACGGAGAGGGACCTGTGACAGATGAGAGTGGGAGAGAGAGGGCCCCCTCTAAGAAAAACAGTGCACAAAGCACCATTCACAGCCCAGGTCCTTCTGCCACTTGTGGAGCAAGAGAAGGGGTCCGACAAAGGCCTCCAACCGGACCAATTGGGTGTAAAATCTCCAGCCGTCCCAGCTGGATACAACTGAGGAAGTGGGAAATACCAGAGAGAAAAAGAGACAGAGAATAAGAGGCGGGAGAAAAACAGGAGGAATCGGGAGATTGTTTGTCTTTTGGACAGTCCAAGCAAGAAAATAAAGGCAAAAGAGAACATTCTAACGGCTCGACTGGAGACAAAGAGACTCTATGGCAACACAATCTAAGCCCCTGAGAAAGACCAATCATGAAATCCACAATGTAAAACATTTATCCACTTCCCAGTCTTAAATGAAATTGTCGGAAAAGTTGAACAAGTTTTACTTGAACGTTGGTGTTATGAGATTTATTCGTCTTGAGAAAATCTAATGCTTTCTTAACTGTCCATTATGGGATTGGCAAAGTGGCAAAGGTTTCATAGCTTTTCGGACTTTAAATGAGGTTGTACAGGTCATAGAATAAAAAAGAGTTCTCCTTCATGTTGCTATTTGCGGCTACATACATGAAGACAGAGTGAGAATATTAATATACTATGAACCTAAACCTATGTAGAAAATCTAAAGAAGCTCCATCACTCCTAATAGGTAACACAGTTTAAAACAAGTCAGCCAGATTTATATCTGTGTATAAAAAGCAGTTTTATTTTATTTTCAATAAAGTGGAAATTCCTAGTTTATCGTTAGCTAACTAAGACTGACGCAACCAACAGACTTCTGAGTTGTTCTTTAATAGTCACCTGTGCAATTGCAGGCAGCTGTAAAAATGTATGAATAATTTGATTTTAATTGATTTTCTTTTTTTAATTGATTTTCTGTGAAGTGCCTTGAGATGACACCTGTTGTAAATTGGCGCTATATAAATAAACTGATTCTTGATACTGCCAGGTAGATCTGCAGTTTAATGACATGGGTTCTGGTCTTGCTTTTCAATCTTGGCATTTTTTGAACTGTCATTAGAAGGTTACACTCCACTGCAAACACAGACAACATTCAAAGGTCAAACATGTGGAATGTGAGTGTATACATTCTGTCCTTTTTTTTCATCAGAATCACTTGTCCAGGCTTTGTGTTTTTGCTAAAAATAGATAAACACAGTCACTACACCAATCAACCCCACCCCACTTCCACCCTAAACCACTCTGTTTCATTACTGCTTAAAGCAAAACAAGAACTTTTGTTTTGTGGAATTCAAATCCATTAGCATGAAGTTCGCTGTCGGAGGCACCTCTGTGATTTCGTAGAACCTGCAAATAGCTTCTCTGTGAACAACCGCAGGTTTTCTCTGACCTTCCCTTGACTTGGGTGAAACAATAAGGAGAGGTAAATAGGGCGGATGCTGCGCACGATTGTCGGGTCCCATAAGTTACATCAACTTGCTGTCAGAGTCCAATCCCTCAACCGCTAGCAGGTAAACACTTGTCTCTGTGCGACTTTGAAAGGGTTAGTGTAATTACCTTGTTGATAACTTCTTGCAACAAAAGGGTAATGGTCAGGCAAGCGCAAGAATTTGCTAATTTGCTTATTTTGTTTTTAAATAATTACTTATTATATTTTTGAAATATATCAAATAGAGTATATCTTTAACTTGATTTGAATTTTTTGTTTGTTTTTATCCCCAACAGTATCACTGGTTTGGGAGTTTTCTACTTCCGTAACCCTTTCATTTTCTCTAATTTAACTACTACATTGCTGTAGTTCCACTTGTAACACTTTATCTTGAGAAAAAAAATTATATCTCCTGTACAGTGAAAAGCAGAAATCATTGAAATGATTAGGATTTTATATCGATCATTTTCAATGTGAGCATTGACTAAGTTATATATTGCTCTCTCTGGATTCTCTGGAGTCATTGTTTTTTATGTGTAATTCTTTATTTCAAGACTAACAATACATGCACACATCTATCTTCCATTTGCCATTAGGGGTGCTAAATATATCAGATTGTGCATAGTTATTGTGATAAATTCCTGATGGGAAGAAAAATGCGATTTATCTTAGAGGAACAGTAAAGACCTTTCAGTTTTGGTCGATTTTGGCACCAGATGACAAAAGCGTAGTGTTTGGCCTGAAGGAAGGCTGCATTTCCCATGAGGACCAGCGCATAGCGTCATTAAATCCTGATATCCTGGTAGCCTGCAGTTGGATTGAAGTACATTTCTGTTTCGAGTGGCTGTGATGAATCAAATTGTGGCGAAACAATGTCATATGAAGATTTTGAAAATAAGAAATGGGGGATATGACATATGCCGTAAAGCAGTCAGCATGTTTGTAGTCGTTTTGTGTTTCAGGGTTCGTGCCACTCTCCTTAAAGTTTCTTAGTGCCGGTTAAAGTGACACAGACCCCCTCAGGCCATAACAGAGGTGTCAATCATCATATATTCACAAAAGTTATGAAAATATTTTATGAAGGTTGAGTTACATAGTGTTGCTTTAAGTTTATTTGAAAACTCCAAAAACAAACAAAATTTTAATTTTTCCCCATTTTCTGTTTCATTAGAGCATTGATAAAAAAAAAAATCTGATTAAATGTTGTCACTTTGTGCAGTTTAGGGAGATAATTCACACTCGCCTAAAAATCAGTTGTCTTAAAGCAGACGATTTTTATTGGCTATGTTTTACAAGAACAGTATTTTTAACTTATCATTATAGAGTGAGATCGCTGTCAAAAGGTGTATGCACAACTCTAACATTAGTATTCTTATTTATATGTCAATAAAGCTCTTGTACCCGAAATTCTTCTGAAATATTTTTATGAATAGACTGTGATACTTAGGCAATTGCTCCAACCGGTACACTGTCTTTGGTCATCTTTAAATTTGGAGCGTGTTGTGTTTGATGAGATCACGGATTGATTAGTAGGTTCTGTGACATCATCGTAACAATTTTTTACTCGCACCCGCAAAGTTTAATTTGTATCCACAGAGAAATGAGTAGTCCGTAGAAATAAAAAATAGAGTTGTGTTCATAAGACTTTGCACTCACAGCTTTTAGATTCATACTCTCAGACTCACAAATATTTCAGCAGAGTTTCGAGTACAAGAACTTTATTGACATATAGATATGTATACGAATGTTAGAGCTGTGCATACACCTTTTTGACAGTGATTGTACTCCATATATCTCACAATAGTACCATATAACTCATTCCTACACCATGTATGCAATTGCAGCCATTACATATCAGTTTGTGTATCTTTGTAGGATGAGTATTAATAAATCCAATGTAGAAATAAATAAAAAAACAAGCTAAAGTGCAAACCTAGCCACCAGTAGCATTTAAACATCTCTGCATCAAACCTCAACTGTTGGCAAAGTAATAAGTCAATACAAAAAACATGCAGAACAAAGACTTTCAAACTGAGATACATGATTAGCAATTGTATTGGCAATATATTCCATGAGCATTGGAAAATGCCCCTTATTACTAAAGGCTAATCAGCTATTATATTAGGGATTAAGTTAGATTACCTTGATAAATGCATGAGGTCCTGGCCATTTCATTCTTATTTTGTAGTTTTGGTTACTTATTACATAATTTTCTGATGTTTTAAATGGAGCAGCAACTACGAGAAACTATGGATTAATTCTTACTGCCCAGAAGTGGATTTAGCTATGAGGGTTTTTATATTCAAACCATTTACTACTGTAATGTGATAAGGTTTTAGGATAACAATAACTACAAGGATGCTTAGAATGTTTTTTTGTGAAAAAAGGCTGTTTTCCGCTCATGTATTAATAACTTAAATCTTCACAAGAACACTCTTTCTTTGACAAGGGTTTAATAAATATTTTTATATTTCATAATTAACTAGAATGGAGGATTATCTTGCTGCTGGTTCAAAAAATAAAAGTAAAAAAACCGCTTGTTAATGGAAATATCAATCAAAACCGACGTTGGGACCCTCATATAATGATGAATGCATCGTTTATTCAGCAGCCACAAACCCATAGCTTCTGTGCATTAGACCTCTGTGTTCAGGATCTGTGCCATGATGCCAAAATAAAACCACAGACCCCCAGAAATCCAGAAGTGGTCATGGTTACCAACACCCTAGCTTGTGCTTGTTATTTTCGTTGGCTCGCAAACACACCCCTAGGTTACACAAATACAGTACACATATGCATCTATCTGCTTCATGGCAACGATACAGCGCAAACCACTGAAGAAGCCATTGAGGACCAAAGTCAACACACACAGCGGGTCAGAAAGACACTGTTTGTTTCCTTCACCTCACATTAGTTAGAAATTATGAACATTTTGTTTCTGAATCTTAGGTCCCTTAGTTTACCAACTAAAAAACAAAAACAGAAAACAGCTAGCTTTACTGTTAGTGAACATAAACATTTGAACGACATTAAAACCAGACAACCTGAAAACTAACAACTCCTCAGATTTGTACTATTTTAACAGGCAGCAGTGGAAATAAATTGTAACCAATTACTGATGTTTCCATCTTTGTTTATTCCAAGTCTGTTCTCCTGTGAGATACATAATCATAATTGTACAACCACTGTGTTATTTTCAATCATGTAAACCACTTTGAATTGCCCAGTTTCTGAAATTTACCATACAAAATGTGCATACGTAACTCATAAACTGGACTTGACCTACAGCATCTACATCTGCCATTCCCAAAAACGCATCTTAAAAGTATGTGCCATAAGGATCTCTTTCCACTTGAAGGACCTCCTGACCTGTATAGGGACAAACATAACCCACCAATAAGCCAGTTACACAACTTTTAAGCCTTGTTTTGCTGGAACTACACAAGCCTCCTTCAAAAGTTGTTGGCACCCCTGAGGAAGTGCCAACAACAGTAAGGGCTTATAAAATCATATAATCTATTGAAATGGCATAATCTGGCTCTAAAGATTTGGAGACAGTTCTTATCTATACATCTACAAACTTGGATCCTGGCCATGCCATATTACATTGTTACATAGGGATAAGAAGGATATAGTACACTTCTTTCACCCAGGTGAAATACAGTTTATAGCAATATACAGGGGAGGCGTATCACTTAGCCATGAGCTTCACCCAGCCTAAGAAAAGCTATTCATAACTAAGCTATATTTAGTTATGAATAAATCTAGAAGGTTAAACAATAAGGAAGCTATTGGGATTTAGAAGGGTGATGTTCCATTTCCAGGGCGTGTTTTACAGTGACGTCTATTTCTAGGTGATTTCAGCAGTAGAAAGCTCTCAAAGAAGCAGGCGGCCCTGTGACAGCTGGGCTCACACATGACTGATCCCATTTGCCCCAAGGCTGGCAGCAGAGGAAAGTGAGCTTTAGTAAGTCATTACAGGACTCAAGGGTCCCTCCACAAAGCCGTGGACAATCATCAAACGGCCATGTTTGACATTCTTCCGATGTAATTTGCCGCTTTTGTCCGTCTCTGATACATATGTATAATGCACTAGACGTACACTTAAGAGGATACACAAGCGCAGAGGAGCTAAAACTCTCATGAAGACCAGGTGACAAATATATAAATTGTTTGCTTTATCAGTTTGATTTTATATATATATATATATATATATATATATATATATATATATATATACATACATACATAAATCCCAAAACTGACAGGATTACTGTTCATCTGCTAATCTAACTGAATCTGTGAACATGTTGTATTTTTAAACTGAACAAATTCTGCGACAAGCAGACTGCTGGCAAAAAAAACAAAAACAAACATCTCGTTAAAGTGTAATGCAAACAAAATACAATGAAACAAGGAGCTCTAGAATGTATAACCATCCGCTGCGATGTCCAAACAGGTGGCTTTTAGAGCAACCAGGAGGCATGAATGCCAGCTAATCCCAGATTAAGACTGACAAGGCGTTCGCTGCATGCCCTCGTTGTAATCCCTGTTGCCTCTCTATCCTCTGACAATGAGGTTTGTTCCCTATCTGTGAGAGAGCTTTGAGGATTTCCTCGGCTTTGTTAGTGTGAAGTGAGTGCATTATTCAGAGGCCAGCCACTTTCAGGGCAGCCACTAAACAACATGTTCTTATTTAATTATTGACGCCGGTTCTGGTTGTAAGAAGCGATACACGCTTCTTACAAGCGTATATACACCATGCTGAATATATTATTGGGATATAAAAGTAAATTTGGGAAAACACTAGTAAAAAATCCTGCATTCCTAACATTGCATATACAAATAGTGTGATGAAGGAATATTCGGGATTGTATATTTTTCCTCAGAGTAATTATGTTGTGTGAATTTCATTATTGGCCAAGCCTAAATGTGAGTCTATAGAACGCATTTTGTACAATCTATGTGGTCTATAGTGAGTTAAAAAGAAGAAGGGTAAACTGCTGACACTCGCACTTGCTGAGAAAATAACAGACCAATAAAGCGCATAAATCCCGTTTGTGTCATGATCTATGTTTGGTTTAGGTTCTGTTTCTTCCCGTGTGTGTCTTCACTAATCTTCATTCACATCTGTTATTCAATCATCCAATCATCTTCTCCACCAATCACACACCGGTTCACAGTATTTAAGCCCTTCCCATTCTTTCACTCACCGCTGGATCGTCTGTTGTCTTACCTGTAGCTTTGCCTTCTCGTCTCTCTGCGTCATCTCCTGTTGTCAATCCCTGTTGTCCTTCCTGAGGTCTTGCCCTGATGTCCTTCTCGTCTCGCTCCTGATGTTTCTCGCCTCCATCATCCCCAGTAAGTCTCTTGCTCGCTAGTTCTCTGTCCTGGCTC
>JAVLVB010000169.1:1318153-1332994 GCA_032876305.1 Orestias chungarensis | reverse complement strand
TGGTTGGTGTCGGCACGTAATCAGCAGCCATTAGAGTCCGGTTCATTCAGGCTGATGTGGGCTTTAAAATGCGATCCAGGATTTACGGTAATTAGGCGTCAAAGTGATTTTAGTGTTTAATTTTCAGTCCTATTTACTTTCAAGTTAAGTTAAAGTTGTTCAAAAAACAGCTTGCTTCCTGTGACTTTTCTTGTCCTCGCATGGATTTTACACTACCCTTAACGTCCGACAACAGATGCAGACTAAAGATGGAGACATACACATATTTCACATTATACTTTGGTGTAAAATACCTCAATTGAAAAATTTCTATAAATTGCTGGTTTGTTTTTATGTTTTATGCTTAACTTGTGTGTGATATGTCATGTTACTGGACGCATTAAATTTTCCTCTGGGATCAATGAAGTATCTATCTATCTGTCTATGACCATCTTCAATTCTGACATATATACGAAAACAACACCAACAAATTAGAGGGGAAAAAATGGCTTAAATGAAGCATTGAGATGAAGCCTAACAGATGGTGAAGACACTTTCTCCAGCTACAGCATGTTGAAGAATGTAAAAAGGTGAAGAGATGTATTGTTCAAACTCCATAATGTGCTGGATCATCACAACCTCAGGACCAGGTGGCCTTCCCTGAAGCCCCTAGTGGAACAGCTGAGACTGACCCTACATTGTGACCTCTGTGAACCGTGACAGGAAGCAATTATCCAGACTGTCAGTGAGTCCCGTGGCATTCCTCCATAGGAGGCCCAGCGTCTAAGCAGATAACAGTTGTCACTAACGATGTGCGGAAAATAAAACAAGAGCTCATAAATTACTCATATTCACAAGCTGGTTCGACGTTTTTACAGCCTTTTCTGGAAACTGAGCTGGAAGTGACAGGAAAATTTACATAAAACCTTTAAAACCTGTTCTACATTTATGAGAAAAGATCAGAGAAACAGGCTGATTACAAAATGAGTTTTTTCACTTTTACGCTTTCACATACGGATACACACTCTGTAAACATAACCCAAAATCAGCAGTCTGCCACTTCCAAACATTGCAGCCTGACTGTGACCTCTACGTTCTTCTTCTGTGGAATTGGTTTGCTTTGGGTTGGTGAACCGCTCACAAAGAAGTTTGATGCCAGTTGCACTTATTGGGTATGAACAACAACTCAAACAAAAACTGCATTCCAGCAAACATGATCAGAACTGAAAGTCAAAACCTTGATTCCAAAGAAAACAATTTCATGAAGGTGTCGTCTCAAAAGTTACTACTTCGTTTTATTTCCAGCTTTAATTTGCAGAAATGTTTCATCGAACCTCTTGGTAATGGAAAATGCGATCACAGAATAAATTCTACTTAGACACTACATGAGATGATCTGACTCGGAGCGCTCCAGTCAAGCTGATCAGCTGATCGGACGGCATGAAAGACGTGCGCACACATCACCGGTGTGTTTCGACCGAAAAAGCTCTCAGGATCAAAAATATTGATTTATTTTTTGAAGCTCCACTCCTCTTGCACCTTTATTTTCTTCCTCGTCCCGCTCACCGAAAACCTCACATTACGTCATCCGAGCAGGATCTGCCTCAAGCCGCAGCAGTCTCGCAACAGACAAAAGCACTCATCTCCAGGAGGCCGCTGCCTGTGGTTTTGGCGAGAGGAGGAGAAGGAGAGAAGCAAGGGGGGAAAAAGTGACTCAGCCCCACGGCTTCTTTCTTGTCTGTGCCGACTTCGGGATAAACTGAGGTATAAAGCGCAGGGGGAGATAATATTTAGAGCAGACCTCATTTCAAGGGCAATAGAAGAGAGAAAGTGGGCAAGGAGCTTGGGTGGTTTGGAAGCCACGAGGGTTGATCTATACTATTATTGGCAGTGCGCCTCGCACCACGGGCTCCTGCCTAAACCGAGGAGGAACTGCCGCTGGCTTGGCGCTGCCCGGCCCAGCCCGGCCTGCTGCAGTTCTGGTAGCCTCTTAAGTGAACCAGATAGGACTCAGATGAGACACTGATGTGGCATGAGTGAGCAAAACACCAGCACGCATGTAAGGACGCACATAAATAAATTGGTACAAACACGGCCTAGCAAACCACTAAATACATAACACAAAACATATAATCTGTTGATTTGCCACAGCACATCACTGAACTTCATAACTTCTTTTCCCAAACTTCTTAAAAAAAATTTTTTTAATTCTATCTGGTGTAGAACAAAGTTTCACAAAGAGGATTTTTTTTTCTTTCAGCTCTAAAAAATTAATATCTGTTTCACAAAGATGTGATACAATCGGAAATCTGTCACCTCTTATGAAAGCAAACTGGTCAGTGCGTTAAAACAAGAACCATCAGGGTTAAATTTATTATAACATGGCAAATAGTTCAAGAACACCATCACTGTCCAATATGAAAGGGGTTTACCATCAACATGGACTGAGAGGCCCAAATGAGAACAATCAGGCATCAATTACAGTTGAAGCCACCAAAAATAGTCAAATCTTATGGAGGAACGCTTTACCTCAACTCAAGAAAAATGTTAGGGAGAGTAAAATTACAAGAAGATTATCTAAAGCCATCTAGATGCAGATTTCCAACAGAAGAACAGTATACAAGTTTTACATTTTGGTGATGGTCTGTTTCTCTCATATTGTTACTGGTGGATTGAACAAATAGGGAGGAATAATAAAAATGGAGGACTATCTTTAAATTCTGCGACTTAACCTTAAATCAGCAGTGGTTGAAACTTTGAAAGGTTTGGGTGTTTCAACAAGGCAAAGATTTTAACAATAAACCTGGGTTTGGAATCGATGCGAAAAGTTACAATTAAAGATCTATGCTTAAAAAAAGTTAATTAAGGGGAAAAAAACAAGCTACCTTTTTGATAAGAGTAGTCAAATATAATATAAATATAATAGTAGGCCTTTTTGACATCTATGTAAATCATAGGACATCATTTTAACTTGTATGTACAGTTGAAAGCAAACAAGTCGTAAATGACCACGATGAGAATATTTACTGCAATGAGTGTATGTAAACATCTGACCAGCAGTGTAAATCCTGAATGAGCGGAAACAGCTATCTGCAGAAAAACAATTCAAAACTGTGTTACATTTGCAATTGGAGCAACGTGGAACTTGCCTACAAAGATGAAGCAGAAAGAGTGGAAGAAAAATAGAAATTGTCTTGGAGAAGCTAAACAGGCAACCTCAGTGGGTTCATTAGCTCGTTAACTAATTACTGTAGCTTTCAAGTTATCTCAACAGCAGCTAGCTATCCGTTTACGTTTTTTAAGCTTCTCACACATGTGCCCTTAGTCCAGTTATTAGAAAAATTAAGCTCTTTGATTTTACAGGCATCGCCTTTTTGAATTTTTCAGAGTGGTAACAGTTCTCGTATTAAAATCTAAGCCAATAAATACAAACCAACTGATCCAATTTAAAGATATTTACATGGTTAGGTCCCCTTTTTCGCCTCTTTTATTACTAAACCAATTTTTTTAACACAAAGTAAGCTCTGACTTTCCACCCTCTAAAAGAAAAGCACACTGTGCACTTACTTCCGATTTTATGAACTGACGAAAGCCGCAGTGAGTTAGGGCTCTAATTCCGCTAATTCTTCACCACATGGCACAATTTTTCCTTTCGAAACCCCCAAAACTAAGATGCCATAAATAGTTTCTGTCACAACATCAAGAACTGTCATTTTGTTAAAAGAGAATCCACTCATCTTCTAATCTCTTTGGAATTAAATTTTAGAAGTAATTGAAATTTATTTCTTTTATTTCTTTTTTAAAAGGCACATTCATACAATTTTAGGTTTTTCTAGAAGAACTGATTTTGTTTCACAGTTTTTTCAAGGTTTTTCATTTTGTCACAAAAATAACCATCCAAGTCTCGTACCTCCACTTATCTGAGATTGGTACTTTAGGGTATAGTTAAGGAGGGGAACTCAGAGATCTCCTTCCTTAGTTACCAAAAGAAGTATAGTTTCCCCAAATTCCAGTTCTACGTATACTCTGCAGTCTCCTAGTAGGATGCCTGTAAAAAAACCTCCAAATTGGAGACACCCAAAATGCCTTCAAATTAGAAGTTAAACTACCCTAGCTGACTTGTTTTCATGTACAGAGCAGAAGGCCTAGATATGATACTCTTCACTATGTCTCTAAGGATGAGCTCAACTACCAAACTTAAAACTCTTAAGGCCAAGATCTTGTTCTGTATGTCATCAACCATACCCAATGCCACAGTTACACCAACATTTGATTTTGTACAGAAAATATCTTCATTCATCCACCAGAACCAGTTTTAGGCACAGCCACTTATCAGATTTGGACGTAGTTTTAGGGTGTTAAAGATTTTATGCCCAGTACCCAGGTCCAATATGCAGATCTCACATCCCTAGATTGAGACTTAATAACAAATTCTCTTTGAAGATGAGTCTCCCTTTAAGCTGCAGAATACTCCGCATTATAACTATACCATGCTATTGTGAAATACCAGGGAGAGTCGAACAGAACACTTGTTGACCTACCCGTGACACGTCTCAAGGGCCGCCAGAGAGAGCCTTAATAAGTATTCTTAAACAGAGGGATTAGCCAGATGGTCAGATCACTCTTTTTGTCAACCTATCCCATTGGTGGATTTCCAGTGTTTCCCGACCATGCTTAAACCATCGGGACTGGCTTAATTTAGGCTAGTTTTACCTACAGCACTATTTGACTCCAGATATAATCTTTATTGCTTTGAGAGAGAAAGTCCATTAAAAGGCACACTGTAGGGTCCCAGTGCTGAAAGGTTCCTGGAGTGACGCCTGCAAGAGCCTCTAAAAAAAAAAAAAAAAAGACCCCTTTCTTCGCTAAAGTGAATGAAGCTATTCAGGGTGCACAGAGGAGAACACCGCCTAAAGTGGCGCTCTATATTCGCTGGGAGACAAATCAAAAACATTTAATATTCGACCGTGGTGGTTGAGAAAAAAACGCAGAGGGAATGCACAGGTTCTGATTAAGTTTGGTTGAACGGACTACAACCTGTTTACTCTGTAAGGACACAGAATTGACTTTAGTGTTTCAGCTTTTGTCTGAATTACTGTTAAAAAACTTCACTCACATCTTAACTCAAAACCTTAATAATTATTGTTCCATCACTTTACTTACTAGTCTCTACAAGGTATCACTCTAAAATGAAACATTACCAGTGCATTACTTTCCCTACCCCTAACCAAACGTAAGCTTAATTCAGGCCTCATACTAAACTATGACTGTAAAAGGTATGTTTCATCACATTAGGACTGGGCTTTGGTGTCTAAATGGCCGGTCAGACATTAGCTTTTATTTAACTATATGTACCATAACTGGTGCATACAAACTAACATTATTACACACTTCAGCCATACTCGATCAAAATTACTCCATACTCCAAATCTGCGACCAGATGCACTACAAAATGTCCCATAGAGGACACATCCAAAGATCTATCTGACATTTCCTTCTTTTTTTATGTAACTTACTTTGCATACATTTCAAAAACTTCCATCACATTTAAAATGGAAATATCTCTAAAACCTCTTATACACTAAAAAATTTAGACAGTACCATTTCAGCAAATCTAAGTGTTAAATCTCAATTCTAAATCCACATTAAATCTTTGATATGTATGTTAGATCTGAATCCAAATTGTAAATCTAAATGTAACTTCGTAATTATATATCTATATTAGTAATGTAAATCTTAAATTAAGTTAAATGTGTCAGGAATGAGCACAATTGTACTTTAAATGCAATGAAAATTTGCCAAAATTAACAATTTGACAATTAAAAGCTTATATATGAGGAACATTCCAGGAGAGTGGCGGGAACTTACCGAGATAAGAGACTTCAGCTCCAACACCCTCGTCTCACTTTTGAATGACTTTAAAACTCATGAACGTTTCCTGAAAAACAGAGAAAATGGCACTTTAATGCAGTGACTCAAGCATCACACATCAAAATGTTGGTTCTTTCTCATCATTTTATTTGAAACCCACGTACACCCAAATGATGAAGCAGAAAAGCCATCAGAGGAAGATTGTACCAATGTCTAATTTTACATCCTACAAACTGAGCTCTGATAAAAATTCAGAACTCAAAGTAAAAAAATAAAAATCTCAGCCCACCTGAGAGGATACAGCGGCCAGTGCTGGAGACCGAACAGAGGTTCAGTGTGAAGTTCACGGCACAGCAAACAGAGGATCAGTGTACTTCCTTCACAGCGCGCTCATTGAACAAACATCACACACTCGGCATGCCACGCAAGGTCTAACAAACAACAAACACGATTTCTTCCTGCGATACTTTGAAGTTGAAAAATTGCCCGTGATCGTTCTAAAGAACTGATTCCATTGAAAGCAAGTTAAAAATGCCACTCATTACATGGACAGCTATGTATTTTCCAGTGGCCCCCGGTCTGTACATACTACTTTGACTCCAAAGGGCCAAACTGGGGTCGGCCCTTAATTTGGCCTTGCACGCCCGCATGCACAAGCCACGCCAAGCAGGAGATTCTAAAACAAGAGGTCAAAAAGAAAAAAATAAGTAACATCAAAGAAGGTCAAACTGCCCACAAAGCTCTTTGAAGGCACCGCGACCTGGAACGGCTCGCTAAGAGAAGAGGCGGGGAGAGACAGAATGGAAGATAGTCTTAATTAATAGTAGGAGGTCAGTCATTTAAGAAATACAGAGGTAAACAAGATAAACTGAAATTTCATAGAAGAGAGAGAAAGGGAGAGTCTGTTCCTCTAAAAAACAAAAAAGCAACACATGCCTGAACAGAATGGATCATTAAGAATTAAACCTAAACACAGCATCTAAATAGTGCAAAAAGAGCAAGACAAACATGCCTTTGATTCTGAAATTTGAGGGTAATTGAGAACAATGCAGAAAAAAAGGGAAGTCTAGGCCTGCGTGATCTTTTATTCATGTCCATGTATTCCACCAAATGACTTTCTCTTGGATGATCTTTTTTTTCTTTCTCTCTCAGGGCGCTATTAGCCGTTCGCAAACAAGCGCCGATAATGATAAAACCATATGCAAAAAAAACCCACGGTCTAATAAATATGGGTCTGCAAACACAGTACAAAACTGAGCTCCCTTTGTTTATGTCCAACACAATTTAAGGACTTCAAAAGTTCCTCGCAATCAGCTTAGTTAAGTTTGAGAGAGATCGCTCCAGATCCCAGCTCGCACTCGGCAGCTCTCGCTGACCCGTCTGAACACGTTTCACGCGACTGCTGAACCAGTTCTGCGGTTTCCCCTCCGTTTCGCACTCGTGTGCAGATGGGAGGTCAAACACCTGGGGGATGCTGGGTGATCAGAGAGGCAGCTGGGATGCCTGACGACATACATAGTTGCTTAATATGCAAATTTACCACAGCTCTTGTGTGTGGGTCCAATTCTGTTGAGCATTTTAGAACAGACTTTGTATCCATGTTAGATTTAAAGTAAAGAAAACTATAGTTCCTTTAAAATAAAGGATGGATGTTTTATCTTCTATAGTATGATATTTGTGTATAATTATGTTAACATTAATTTTATTTCCAATTTTGTGCGAATAAAAAAGCTCTAAAATGTACCTAAAATGTTTTTTTGTACTTATTTGTCAATCTGTTGTGAAAGTTCCATTAGTTGACTTTTCTGTGAATAACTGGGAGTTACATAGACCTCTGTGAATAGGCAGGGGCTCCACTTCAGTTGGTTTTAGCTATTAAGAGATTATGTAAGAACCTTCTGGCTTCTGAGAGTAGAACCTGTGTGTGTGTCCGTGTTGTTATGCATCTAAAATGTTCAACCTGATGTCTGCATAGGACCTTAGCATAAAAGTAGCACTAATCAAATACGGTGATTTGGTTAAGTTTGTTTTTAAAAAGGAGAGACATCGGAGCAGCCATATTGATTAGTTAATGGTAACTGATTATCAATTGTTACTAGCAATCAATATGGGATGCGTTTTAAGTTATTTTTACAATTATTTTCAATTCCACAGAAACAAAGAGTATTCTCAAACAAACTACAAAACTAAAAAACATCTAAGACTCTGCAGACCTCTTAAGTGGATGTTAAATACTAATTTGAACTGTATACTGTACATAGTATAAGTGTATATATTATGCACTTACTTATAACAGTGTTTACTTATATTTGCTAAAGAAAGCCTTTGCTCTCCAAGAAGCATCCATCCAAATTTGGTTTTAGGTTTTTGAAAGTAGGTCGTCTGGACAGCTTGGATCAAAGTAGCCCTGTTTCAACACTTCGACTGTCAAGTGTGGTAGCAAAGGGATCACAATTTGTGCTTCTTTTACAGGCCAAAATAACGACTATGAATTTCTCAATTTTCTGCAAATATTATAGTGCATTTTTTTCACCTAAGGAATTCCAGTTCTTTAACTGGTTCTGTTTGGGTGCCTTCAAACTTTAATGATTTGTAAAAAGGTGACGCTTGCTTCAACAATTTGGGGGATCATGGATGCATCATGAACAATTGCCATCACACAACATGGTAGGAAAGTGTAGTAGCAAAATACTTCCAACATATAGTCAAACTTGCATTCCAACAATTTAATGAAAACAGATGAACCCAAACTGAGTTTAAAAGACTCCACTTGAAGAACAATCTAGTCTACGTTGAAGAGTTGCAGCAAGTTCTAGGGGCTTAAGTTATGAAAAAAATAATTAGTTTTCTATAGTGGTTTTGTTAATCGAAAGCTAAAACGGAAGTTAACTTTGGTTTCGTAACAGTGGTTTTCTGAGTTCATTAAAAAAACAAAGACTGCAGAATGCAGTTACACCTTTTTGGCCTTCTGTCCTACAGCTGTAAAATGTGACATGGTGTTTCTTAAAAGGTCCATCTGTAATATCTTAAACATTCTTTAAGTAAAAACCAAAGAATCACCTTTTACAACGTTCGCAAGGTAAGACTACAGGTTTACAGACGGCATAGGTGAGGTGAAGATAAACTGTTGTTTGTTCACAGCAGGGTCCGCACCTGCACAAAAAATCCACGCACTGACACAATCAAATACTTATGCTCACAAATGTCATCCTCTTGCAGCTGTCAGTGCCACTTGTGCAGATGGAGACACTCGGGGGGGGTAAGAACAATGGAAGTCTATCACAGAGAGATCTTAATAAGTGCAGCACAGCGGGACGCTCAGCACTGCCACTTCCAACGTCCCAAATAATCATGTGGGCAATTAAACTAAAATGAGCTTCATTTGACCCATAAACAATCAGCTTATAGCGAGTTTGAACTCTCAGAAGGCTGCTCGTCATGTTGTACCCCAAAATATGATTACTTAGCTCAGTATCTGTTGTTCACACAATGAAACTGCTCTTTATTGCACAAGCTTGTGATTTTCTTTTTTTTTTTCTTTTATTGCCCAACCTTGTTTCTCACAGACTTAGTATTTCACAAAAATGAGTTTCAAAAAATGTTTTATAATCCATTAGGGCCATTCCAGAGACAATTTGTGCTGGATCACCACTGTTGGTTGCTTTTTTGATTATTTTGCTTGTTTCAGAGTAACATCCTTAATGCCATGGACATATTGGTGAAGGAATTGCTGAAGAACTCGTTTTAAATTATTTACCATGGTTCTGCATTAACAAATCAAAACCAATCTGTCCTCCAATAAACTTGGTACCTTTGTCAATTCAACAGAAATTCAAACTGGGAGTCTAACTAAAACACCTTCTTGCACTAAAACAGCCTCTCATTTTTTGACTTAGTGTTGATAAGGTCACATTGATCAATATTTATCACTCATAAGCCAGATGTGTAGGAATGGGTAAAATGCATTTACATTTTTTTGTTTGTTTTTGCACAGTATCTTGTGATACTATAGTAATAATGACCAAAGTAATGATAACATATTCTGCTCTTGAAAAACCTACTAGTTTATAATAAGCTTCTTTAAGACAACCTGTTCTATAAAGAAGTGCAATTTCTATTAACACACGGCATACAAAAACTACAATGAATCTTTTTTTAAGTCACTCCAATGGAACAAACTGTGGTGAAAAAAGTAAAAATATAATTTATCTTATATTATCTATTGGTGAGATGGTAAATAACAGTTAATATCATGACAAGAAATAGATCATAAAAAGACCTACCTCTAGATTTAAATGTGTTTGGATTTAAAGCAAAAATCCTGAGATTACGCACTTCTTTAGGCTGTGTTGGAATATAAAATATGATTCTGATACTTGTTTAAGACTTAGTTAATTAGTAAAAAACATAAACCAAAGAGTATAGATGCACTTCAGTCAGTTAATGTAGTATTGGAAGAAGGACCAGAAGTAAAATGAAAAACCCTGAAAACTACTTCCTGGAAAAACCATCTGCATTTAGATGCAGATAAATACCAATGAGGAAATGTTAATACGGTTTTCAGGGCATGAGAGGGCGAGCAGCCGTTTATGAGTGAGTCACCGATGTGGGAAGAAGACCCACCTGCTGAGCTATCGATGGACACAGACGAACCGTCGGGATGCCAGCTGAGACTCGTTTCTTGTTTGTAGCCATTTTAGTGATATATGGTGAAAAAGAAATGAGTAGTTTCAAGAAATTTGTTTGATAGTGATATGAATGTTTGTAAGATGCTTTTTTTACGTTAAATTTTTTTGAAATAAATAGGTATAAATCACATATAAATACGTACAGGTTCACAAATTCACAGCAGACCCTTTCGTAGTTGCTCCCTATTTTTTTGGCACAGGCCTAGGCATTCTTATTAGACATAAGAACACATCTTAGAGATTATATATTTCAAACTCTGAAGTCTAGTTGTCTAAGCAGGGAGATATATAATATGCATTTACAACAATAAAGTTGTGCTTTTGTTGGACATGATAACTAGTAAAGCTAGGAGCCAGTAGTTTCACCTGAGCTAAGCGGATTGCTGTTGCAAAATAGAAAATCCAGCAGCCACTATTAGCCTATAACAATATATGTATTTTTCTCAATTTTATGTAAAATAACACCAAATACAAATATGATTATGAACTTTAAACAAATCACCACGTTTGCGATGTGATCAACATCGGAACGCCCAAGACAGCATTTAAACCCGCAAACATCACCATGTTCTATGGGAATGGCTGCCATCTTCACAACTGAACTTCCTACAACTTTCCAAGTCCTAATTCTGACTTCAGGAAAACGAAGAATATGGCATCAAACTATCATCTTAGACAGCAGCTATGACGTCATTTTGTCACAATTTAAAAGTGACATCATTCATGGCATTCTTCAACACAAGGTAGATGATTTCAGATCGATTTTCACGGGTCATATGAATTAATTAAATCTGTTCACATATGTGGTGGGGATGCTCAAATATATATCAAAAATGCTTTTGTCAACATTTTAGATTTATATTTACTTTTAACACTTTTATGTATTAGCAATTGTTTGATGGCCAAGAAATGAATTGAACAACAATAAAATGCATAAAAAATTTTGTTTAGTCTTTTCAGACAAGAGAGAGTTTAAA
This sequence comes from Orestias chungarensis, assembly GCA_032876305.1. Lineage (NCBI taxonomy): Eukaryota > Metazoa > Chordata > Actinopteri > Cyprinodontiformes > Cyprinodontidae > Orestias > Orestias chungarensis. The sequence goes on along the minus strand of JAVLVB010000169.1, from coordinate 1,321,479 downwards.
TCAATGAAGCACTTTTGCTTTCCCTTCACAAATACTGACAATATGCATTCTCTCCCATGTTGCTGTGAACATGAAATATTACCAAAGCAAAGGCTGGGAGGGGGTGAGAGGGACGATAGGGGCAAGTGCCGGCACATACGTCTAAACCTCAAGGCTCTGCCTGCTACCCTTAAGAGATTACATTATGGTGCTCAGCATTGTCCGACTTCTTCAAGACAAAGCCTGCTCCACTGTTCAAACAGCACGCCTTTCGAAAGATTGTAAAAACAAGAGGTGAATGTCAAAGGCAAAAGTGAATAGGATCTCTCGCTTCTTTTGTCAGGCGAGTGAGGTATGCACAAACACATCACTGCGTGACAGAGAAGAAAGGAAGGCCTTGTGAAGGAAGGAGTCGGAAAAAAGTTGGAGCGTCTTTGCATGAAAAGGCCAATACCGTGAGAAGTTGCCTGCCTGACTCTTGGGTCTATAGAAGAAAAAAAAGTATTTAAATGAGAGACCTCCAAGAATACAAAGGAGGCATTTCGTTTGAGACAAACACGAGGAATGATGGAATGATGACCTATGGCTGCCAGGAATAAAAAAGGTTGCAAAAAAAACAACAACAAAAACCAAACCCATTGGACCTGTCCACAAATAACTGCAAAGAAAAATTAGACAATGGTAAAAATGAACCTCTTCGATCAGATACAGTAAACTGAAATCAGACACAGGACGAAGCGCCAACTCTCATATAGCTTTCAGCCTAAAGTCAACCTGGTCACAACCCAAACAAGACTTTAACTGTCGTGGGGCAATTAATAAGGGCGACCTCGCCCCCCTACCCCACCCCCCTGCCCATGCTCCATTCTTTAATTTACAAGGCCAGCCCCAGCCGGTAATTAATTGCTACGTGCATAAATGTAAATGAGTCCACTGGGGAAGCCGAGGGAGTAGAAAAAAAGAAAAGGAAAAAGAAAAACGGCTGTCAGGCCAATATTCCAGCAGGGGAGCAATTTGCGAGAGAGGGAAATGATTTAGAGGACGGCGCACAAATCTGCCGCTCTGTAAAACATGGACAGACTGGACCAGAAGAGAGACTCGTGAGATGAAGGAGGTGGTCGACACGAAAAAAAGACCAAAAATTTATTTTTGTCTTTGCCACATGAATCATCAGTTCAGACATGCAATGATTTATATAAAAACAAGGAGTTTCTCTATTCTTTTTTTCTCACTCTCTTTCAGTAGGAAAATTAACAACCAAAGGAGAAAACTGAATATAACACAGGTAAAAATGTACTGGTCTGAAATCAGAATCATTTTTCACATGGTATTCATATTTCTCGCCTTGTCCTCCAGCGTGTTATTGAAGGATATGTAAAATCAAAAGAAGAAATGTGTAATCATTCATCGCAACTAAAATAGCAACTGTCATACATAAATTCCAGCCACAAAAAAAAAAAAGCCACCTCTTCGCTCTGTTTATGGCAGCGGTGAGAACAAACAGGTGCAGAAACCATTGTGCTCTAAGTGCTGCACGGATGTAAAGAAAGCACATGTGAGGTCTGTGATGCATAGGCCGGAGCGGCGACACCTAAACACACAGGTAACTCACAAATACACACACACAAGAAAGGGAATGCAGCAATCACAATAGCGTCTTTATGGAATAAGCTCCTTTTCACCAAAGTGCTTTACAAAGGCAAATGAGATTTGTCCAAGAGCGGGCCTCCAGCAATAACAATTGACATCACAGACCAGTCTAAATATGCCCCCCCCCTCCCCTTACTTAACAGGGAGACCCGGTCTGAGCTCCTTAACATTGAGACTAAATGTGGTGCTGAGGCGGCAGTTTTTTCCCTTCCTGCATCGGCAGGAACCATCAACTCCGAACACGGTGGCAGAGAGCCATTTGATTTGGATACACACCAGCTGTAAGCCAAGGCGGATGAATTACCTCTTAAAGAAATGTCCAGGGACCGACATGGCCGCTTGTTTCCAAAGTTAATTCATTGTAGACCGAATACCCCCCCACCACCACCACCCCAGCAACCCCCACCCCTCTCATACAAGGAATCAAGGAATTTTATTTGTCATCACATCACATGTGGTACATGAGGTGGGACGAAATTCTAATCCCCCGGTCCAGTTTACACCCTGATAGCAATTTTAAATACTTTAATAAATTATAAGACCTCTGCGAGAAGAGGATTGAACACAGAATCTACAATATGGGACTTCGGACATAGCAGCAATGAAAATTCGGAGTGCAAATAGTATAATAAAATATAAAGAACTATACGAGAATAGGATTTAACTACACAGAATCTACAATATGGACACAGAATCTACAATATGGGACTTCGGACATAGCAGCAATGAAAATTCAGAGTGCAAGTGACATATTAATTGACATTTTAAAGTGACATTTTAAAGTGTGATATTAAAGTGAACAGTGCTGGGTAATGCGAAAAAGGTTTTTCATTTGCAATTGTCCTTGAGTGTGTTTGAGAGTCTCACAGCTTCAGGAATGAAGCTGTTTCTCAGTCTGGTGGTTTTACACTTGATGCTCCGCAGCCTCCTGCTGAGGGGAGCGGGACAAAAAGTGAGTGTGCTGGGTGTGTGGGGTCTTTTATGATGCCGGATACTCCAACAGTTCTCTGTGCAGCCTTCACCACTCTCTGCAGAGTTTTCCTGTCTGCAGCAGAGCAGCTTCCATGCCACACGTTGATGCTAGAGCACAAGACGCTCTCCACCACACATCTGTAGAAGGAGGTGAGAACTGAGCTCCCGAGTCCAGCTCTTCTCAACCTCCTGAGGAAGTAGAGCCACTGGTGCACCTTCCTGACCAGAATGGAAGTGTTGTTGCTCCAGGTAAGGTTGTTGCTCAGGTGTACACCCAAGTACCTGTTGACCACTTCCACCGCACATCCTCCCATGTGCAGGGGGAGGTGGGCATGCTTGCCCCTTCTGAAGTCCACAATCATCTCCTTGGTTTTCTTTACATTAATGCAGAGGTTGTTTTCTCTGCACCAACCCTCCAGGTGTTCCACCTCCTGCCTGTAGCTGGACTCATCCCTGTTTGTGATGCATCCAACCACTGCTGTGTCGTCCGGAAACTTCACAAGATGACAGCCTGGATGGATAGGACAGCAGTCATATGTGAGCAATGTGAACAGGAGGGGGCTCAGCACACAGCCCTGAGGGGAGCCAGTGCTGAGGGTGATGGTGGGGGAGGAGATGTTGTGAATCCTCACAGACTGCGGCCTGTTGGTCAGGAAGTCCAGGACCCAGTTGCAGATGGAAGAGCTCAGTCCAAGTGAGGAGAGTTTATTAATCAGAGTCTGAGG
>JAVLVB010000169.1:1307388-1318053 GCA_032876305.1 Orestias chungarensis | reverse complement strand
ACATACTGGTGTGGATCAACAGTGACGCTGATGTTGGCTTCAATGCGGGTCTGAACTAGTCTCTCGAGGCACTTTGTGACTATTGTTGTGAGTGCTACTGGCCGATAGTCATTCAGACCTGTCACTGCGGAACTCTTGGGGACCGGGATGATGGTGTCCGTCTTCATGCAGGTGGGGACAGCTGCCTGGCTGAGGGAGGTGTTGAAGATGTCCGCAAGCACGTCTGAGAGCTGGTCCGCGCACTCTCTCAGCACCCGTCTGGGGATGTTGTCTGGGCCTTCAGCTTTCCGGTGGTTGGACCTCCTCAGCGTCCTCCTTACTTCTGCTGGAGTCACATTGATGGGCTCTTCTCCTGGTGAAGTTGTGATTCTGGTGCTGCGGGGGTTGTCAGGGTTCTCAAACCGGAGCCTCAGGCAGGCAGGGGTCTTTGGGGCATTGTGCAGATTTGGGTTTATAGTCTGTAATGCACTTGATGCCCTTCCACATGCTCTGTGGATCCTGGGATGAAAAGTGTCCCTGGATTTTCTGAGCATATGCAGCTTTTGCCCTCTTGCTTTCAGCAGAGAACGTGTCTCTGCATTCAGCCAGGGTTTCAGGTTCGGGTAGCAAGTCACAGTCTTGGTGGTGGTGACATCCTCCACACACTTGCTGATGTACCCTAGAACAGCAGATGTGTAGTCCTCCAGGTCCAGCTCCCCCTGGTACTCAGCAGCCTCCCTGAAAACCTGCCAGTCTGTGCAGTCGAAGCAGTCCTGCAGCACTGCGTCGGCGTCACTGGGTCACACAGTGATGGTCTTCTGTGTGGGTCTGGAGCGTCGCAGCCGGGGATGGTATGCAGGCACCAGCATGACGGAGATGTGATCGGAGAGCCCGAGGTGGGGGCGGGGGAAGGCTCTGTATGCGTCTCTTAGGTTGGTGTAAACACGGTCCAGCGTGTTATTTCCACGTGTTGGAATGTTCACATGCTGTTTAAACTTCGGCAGGCAGTCCGTCAGTTTTACGTGGTTAAAGTCCCCCGCTACCATGTAGAACGCCTCCGGGTGCTTGTTCTGAAGCGAGCTGATGTTGTTATGTAGCTCCTTCAGCGCGATGTTAGCATTAGCATCCGGCGCTATGTCAACAGCAACAACGAACACAGCCGTAAACTCCCGAGGCCAAAAGTGAGGTCTGCACTTCACAGTCAGCTGATCTGTCGCCTCGGAGCAGTGGCTGTTTTCCAACATGCATTTGTGCACCAACCTTTGTTGATATAGACTCATAGTCCGCCCCCGCGGGCTTTCCCGGAGAGCTGGTTGCAGTCCGCCCGGAAGAGCTGCCGGCCGGCGAGTTGGAAGGCTGAGTCCGGCATGGTGTCGTTCAGCTAGGTTTCTGTGAGACAAATCACCGCGCAGTTCCTCATGTCCTCAAAAACACTGATCCTCAGCCGCAGCAGGTCCAGCTTGTTGTCCAAAGAGCGGATGTTGGACAGGAAAAGTGACGGAATCGGGGGTCGGTTAGCATTAGCCTTTAGCCTGGCTAGCACACCGCCGCGCTTCCCCATATTCTGCCGTGCATTGCAAAAGTATTTACACCGTTTGTCTGTGTTTGGGGCAAAAAACGTGACTTATTTTACTGAGATTTATGTTATAGGCTATTGCGGCTAAAAAACAGAATATATTTTGGGCTTTTTTTTATGTTTTACATAAATATCAGAAAGGTATTTCCTGCTTTTATATTTTTCCTCTGCCATATGAACATATTTAACTATACAGTCTTCCTATTTGTGAACTGGATATAGGCTTTGACTTTGGCCATTCATGGGCTACATTCACACAGTATGACTTGACGATCATTTTCAATTTTTGCTGACATTCATCTTTTTTTTTTTTTTTTATCCATCAGCCATCAGACAACCATCAGACCTCTGTATACAAGATGTCAAATTTTCAGAAAAACGCGGAAATCACACAGGAGCGCAATGTTTAACAAGGTGACAACAAATGCTGCCATCTGTGGAAAGATTTTAATGTTTTTGAAAAATTTAAAGTCGATCGTAGTTTTACAAGATCATAAGACAATGAAGTTAAAAAAACAACAACAAAAAAACAGAACTTGGCACTGATTCCTTCACTCAATGCCTACATTACAGATTTACCATGTCTGTTTTTTTCTGGTCCAGAATTATGAATCATGTCTCACATAAATGAAGTTAAAGTCGGATAAAATGTAGCTTGAGGGTTTTTTGAATGCAGACGCTTTGGAAACCATTGGATTAATTTTAGTAACACATCTGGAAGTGATATAAATGTTTTAGGCGAAAAGATCGTAATTTGGCCATTTAAACTGCAGAGAAAAAGTCTGATATGTGCAAAAAAGATAAAAATATAGGATCTGGGTCACATTTGCCTGTCGTGTGAACATAACATCGGACAAACCTCCATTAATCTTTCCATTAACCCTGACCAGCCTTCCAGCCAAACACCACTGTGTTTTCAGGAGAGTAAGGTGCATTCCGCGATCTTGTAGCGTATAATTTTTCTCCACAGGGACCTTCTAAAAACAAATTTATACTGATTTATACTCGCTTATTAATTATGTGACTTCTAAATGTTCCGCAGGATTATATTTAGGGGCATCAGAGAAAAGGTCGGCGGGACACAAATGCGCATCAAACGTGCAATCACAATGCTGCACTACATTTTGTTTGTCTACAGAAAATCTTAATGAAACCAGTTGACTTTTGTGCTCGCTATGTGACAACCTGTGGCTGGAGGGGAGTGAACACTTTTGTATCAAAGCAAAATCCCAAAAACTACCGTTCAAGAGGCTCATGAGACTATTTGAAAGACTCACACCCGAGTTCTTGTCAGTAAAACCTCCTGGGGTAAATGTCAGAAGGTTACAAGCAGGCTTCCAGCTCGATCGTCTTTGGTGTGCTGGACGGTGATGAGGAAACCTGAGGTCTGAGTCCAGTCAGCTGAACTCTCGCGCCGGTGGCACCCCCTCTCATCACCCACCATCAAACATCGCCTCTTCGCCAATCCTGCCGCGTACACAGACCACGCCATGCCCTATGGGAGTATGCAGGAACCCCGACGGCCTGTCAGGACACCGTCAGGCGACACAGTACAAATCGAAATAAGCGTGGATCTCATGACAACACGCTGCTTCCCGTTCCATGAGCGCATGTGCTTTTCTATTCTGAGCCCCAGCAGCCCATATCCAGCCATGTTCACTTCATTTTCTTTAACTTAATCTCTGCTGGGCGAGCGCGCACACCACCAATCTTACGATGACATCGGCTCGATTAAAGACTACTTTACAGCCAGGAAACCGTGGTCACGCCCTGCATGGACAAGCTGGCTGACAACCAATTGGATCTGGGCTTTGGCTCGGTGGGTGGGACTGTATTCTCTTGGCCATCACTACTTCACCACAGGATCATTTCAGAGGCCTCACACCCCAAATCCCGCTGCCACGCCCTATTACGCCAAACCACTCTAAAGTGAAGTTTAGCCAGCCTTCTCTTACAGCACGTGAGGCTTCTGTAGATGCAGACCCATCAGGGTGATCAAGCCTTTAGGTATAGATATACAACACGCATTTAGAAGTCACCTAGTTTGGGCTAAAAAACGGTTTTATGATCTGTTTGATCATTAGTATTTTCATTGATAATTCTGCTTTTTAAAACGCTTCATTGCTAAGTGATTTACCAAAAAGTCACGCTATGTACTATCATGCTGTAAAATTAGGAACTTTTTTCCGCCTCAGTCAGTCAGAGTTCTACAAAGATACAAGTTCCAACTAACATCTTGGAACATAAAAAGAGAAATAATGGATGGGCTAAAAAGTTTTTTGTGTTGTGTGTGCAAAACTTGATCCTTGCAGGAAGAGCTGTTTTCTGGGGGAAGAAACTATATATTGATTATATAAAAAAAAAACTATTTATGATAAATGTAATCTTATTTCAACATGAACAGTCTCCAGAACATAAATAGACTTTTTTTAAGTCCATTCCAGCAACAATGACATCAGTCTACAGCACCGTGGAGCCAGTTTTGATCTCGCTATGGAAATTCTTCATTGGGAAAAAAAACCTGTTTTGATGCCATCAGGGTGTGGAGGAGGCTGAAGAATTTGGGTCGACGTGGGATCCTGCAGCTTGGCAGAGAAACTTATAATCTAGGAACATGTTAATGTGTTCTTAAGTTCTTTAGCCACTCAAAAGTGCTGCTTTCCATTAGCTCACAAGATGACTTTATGTCAAATGGCTGTAAAAAAAAGTTTACACCGCCTTTAACTTTTTCACAAGAATCACAGTTCAGTTTTGTCCATTTCTGGAAATGTACAAAATACCTCAAAGTTAAATCTAGTGCAAACTAAACCAAGCAGGTGGGAGACCCACATTGAACCCTCGGGGAGCTTCAGAGCTCTATTCATTTTTAAATAAATAAACAGCCGAGAATAATCTATGGACAGAGACTACATATGTTTTAAACTTAAAGGTTATGGGTTTTTGTCCTGGGATGAGGCTTCTGCTACAAAACAAGAAAAACTTCAGATTCTGCATAAAAACACATAATATTTAGGGATTTCAATAAAGGCATAGTAGTTTATTTGTTTTTATCGGCATTGGCATTGGCATCTGCATCGGGCGATGTCTGTCTGCGTTTAACGCACCGGCATCGATCCAATACAAAAGGAACAATATTAACAAACAGTTCAAATTCGTCTCTTTGGTTTAAGTGTTTTAATTATGTGATTTATTAGTGATGCATCAATGGATTGTGGGTTGTTTAACCAAAGAAGGCTAGAAACATAGCTGGTGTGGCTGTGTTAACATGGTCTCAAAAGTGATAGAAATACATTTAATATACAATTATCGGTAAGTATAGGTTATATCAGTCCAGATTAAGGCTTTATATTTTGAATTATGAAGTGAATTAAATATGTACAATGCCTCATAGCCCCCCCCCACACTCAACAATGCTTTCCTGTTTTGACCAATGCATGCATCCACAATAGAGTCTGTTATGGTCTGTCAATCTGTGTGCAGCATTTGCCACTTTTAACAGCTTCATCCAAATGATGCCAGAAAAGCTCAGCAGGAAAGAAAGGGCTTTCTGTTCAGAAGACTCGTTTCGGTACATTTGCCGGTTTCCATCTTTGGATAGACAGACAGACAATTATATCTAAATGGCAAGATGGATGCATCTCAAACATAAAGATCCCTTTTAAACTTTAAATACATGTCAAGCAACAAGTAAAACTACTGCTACAGTAACCGATTTACAGATATTGTCATCTAAGATCTGCTCATGAAACAGAATTTCAGCTAGAGCTAGTGCAAATAATTCCCGTTATTTGTTTTAACATAAAGGGCGTGCCAGAAGGGCAGGGTCGATACGTCCTGACAATACAGATGCAGGCAGCCCGGAGATAAAGCAAAGAAAAGTGAGCTGGTATACCTTCAAACACCTTTAGTCAATGAAAATAAAAAATTTTAACTCCCCGTATTCTCCTCTGCATCGAGCTCCACCCGTCTGTTTTTTTAACAGCACCACACTATCCGTGACATGTTTGCTAATAACACCCACTTCTCAATATTGACAAGCCGCATTATGTAATTGTAGACCTGTTTGTTGTTATGGCTCGGAGTCATCTCTCATACTTTAATTCATCTTTTTTTTTTTTATAAGCTAACCCTAAATCATCATTTTTTTCCCACATCATCAAGCACGATTGGATTTTTCCTTCCTCAAACAATTTTCACTTTAAGAACAGTGGTGCTGTTATAATACCTATATAACAATTACAACCAAGTACAGCAACTCATACAGGGGAAAAAACAATAGAGTTTGGCATGACGTATGAGGGTAAAGCAGGCAAGGATCCAGCTGCTTGTGTTGCCTGTTTAGTTATTTAAATACATTAAGTCATTCAGTTTGTATCTTTTTTTTTTTTTTTTTTACTATTAGTTTTCACCCTAGTGTCTGTCTGGCTGTTTATTGGCCTTAAAACACCCGCATCTAATTGATTTTAGAGCTTAACTTAGTATAATTTTAAAGTGCTTTAGCTTTATTGTGCCTTTATTTGCATGAGATCATAAAGGCAATCGAGTATGGGAAGTTGATAATTAAACCCCAGGACAGCTGCGTTGAGGACTGGTAGCCTCTCTTTATGGGACATTTCGTCCACATTTACACCACCCTCAGTTGGAGCTATTGCTTGTATACAATCTCCTTTTTCTATGAAATCACCAGAAGGATTGCAATCTCTGAAGTATCTGCCATCTAATATACCACGCAATTGACAGGAAAAGACTCCCCTAGAGTACTTGTGTCAGTCTCCTGGTAACACTTCTACTCTTCTAGTCTCGATAGAAATTATACTAAATGAGCGGCAGGAATCAAAAACGCTGACCACAGCACTTTCAATCTGTAATTTATGACAATGGTAATGTTCGAGAAGTGACAGACCTATTTTTTTCCTCCTTCGTTAAATTTCTCCTACTCCTGTTGATTGCCTTTACCAAAGATTACAGTTATACTCAAAATCTTAAAAAGATAAATAAAGATAAATCAAGACTTTAACACATTCTGAAAATAAAACAAAACTGTAAGATAAAATGAGTAAAAAATATAAATTTTGGAGAAAAAAAACCCTAACCTCCAGAATAAAAAAACTTATGTGGTCCACCATGACTCGGCAGATTATTGAACCACATTTAAAAGCAATAGCGTTTCCTTTTTAGCTTTATTTGTTATGTTCTGGAGAAATTGTAACTCTCTTTTCTTCACATGATCAACTCAATTCTGTATTTTTTTAAAAAGGAGCCAAAATCTCAATCGCTGGATCATCATGGTGGTAAAACATCTTCACTTTGGTCTCATCTTTCCAAGGATTCTTACACACAGGCTACGTTCACACAGTCTGATCATCTTATCACACCCCAGAAAAAAAAAATTTCTGATTTGTGCCACTTCTAAATTTGGCAATAAATGGAATGGCTGCAGTTTTGGGTGTATTAAATTGGGGGTTGTGGTCGATGTGTGTGATAAGGCACCTCTTACCAGCTGCCCACCCTCTCTTCCCACCTCAGAGCCTCAAAGTCTATGAATCCTTTTTTTTTTATCGAAATGGCAAACAGAAATTTACGGGGATTTGAGTAGTAAGTAGCGCTGAGTGGGAACTTTTCAAGGTAATCTCTTCTAAGTGCAACATAAAAGAAGGACAGGGTGTTTTTCTAAACACTGCACAAGTGTTTGATGGAAATAATTGGTTGAAACTATGATAAAATGAACCATTCGCGTCAAGAGAGAAAAATGTTTACACTAGAGAGAGGAACTGATTGCATTTTTTCAAATCTGCTTAAAAGAAATGTGAAAAATGTCTACTTTCTATTGTAGTTCTGTTATAATCCTAAATGGCATTCTTTAACAGAACAGTTTAGAGTAAGTGATCTAAATTATCTTTCCTAAATGTGGATCAAACCCTTATTTAAAAGTAACTCCCCGTTATTCATTTTCATAAGAAAGTTCAGCATGTATGACTAAACTGTCTATGTACATGGATCGGGTTAACCCATCAATAAAAATCCATTTAAAAAAAATATGTTTCTGTAGTTTTAAATTCTGAAGTCTCTCAGAGGTTTTATACGCGTTCCCTCCGTCTGGATGTTGTACAGGTCAAGGATCAGGAAAAGAGCAACTAACAGCTTTGTAGAGCCCACAAATTGTAGAGACACAATCATTACAATCAATTTAACGTTTTAACTTCAGCTCGGTTGCTAAAACCGCCAGGCCGACTCTCTGATTATCATTTATCAAAGCGCCTGGGTTTTGTATGATTCTGATATGTTTTATAATCTCTATAGTGCATCGAAATGGATCAGATACTAACATTAAGGACAAATTAGCTTTTGAAACATTCCAGTGTAAAAATCACTAGATATTTTTCACTCTGTAATTTTAAGAGTTTATAAGAAAGTCATTATTTTTCTCAGTCTTAAAAGTGGAGTAAAGCAGCTCTGACCTTCCCCTAAGTATTGGTGTGCACTGCCAGTCACTGGCTTAAAAAAACAGTTCACACACCTGATAATAAAGCCAGTTTTAGCAATCAGACTTTACAACCACAAAGCGACCCACATGCACAGGAAGAACGTAGACGTCAACACAGCAACGAAAGGTTAACCAGTAAAAATGGATGCCAAAGCCTGTAGATCAGTTTTAACTGTTTTGACTGATTGGAGCAAATCATTTTGTCACAAAGTAATAAAAAGAAGAAGGTAGATAAAAAAAAAATTTAAAAAAAATAAGTTCAAAATTCTCCCAGAGCAAAATTACGACAAACGTATCATTAAGATAATGATGTGAAAACCGGACAAAATCCAACACGACTACTCAGATGTATCAGATTTGATACCACAGATAGAAGTGGCACAAAACAAATATTTTTGGAGACTGAAAAGATTGGAATTAGGCCGTTAGCAGCCAAACAGTCGGAAACTGGACACACATGGGCAAAAAAGTCCCACTAGCCAAAGTTTGTCTACCTATGTTTTGCTATGAAGGCCAAGAAAGACGCTGTTCAATAAGTATTCATCAATATATTGCTTTAGTAAAAGATCCTCTTCGCTTTAACATTTTTTAATTAACACTGTGTTATATTTACTGAAGGTTATTAAACCAAGAATCTCCTGCAAAACACATTAATATATCTCACATACCTAAACGAGTGAAAGAATAGATGAACCATGGAGGAAGAAAGCTGTGGCGATGCAAGGCTTCAGGCAAGTAAGGAAATGGGATTGACATGCTCTGGTGTCATTGCATAAAAGTGTACGGGCAGGAAGAAGCAGGTCCTGAAAAAATAGGGTTACTACAAAAACACACACAAATAAATAAAAGACAAGAAAAGGTGTAGCTCCTTTTTTTCCCCTCCACCCTGGAAGAAAATGAGGAATCTTTTTCCAAAGTTGTGCAGCGGGTGGAAAAAAAAAAAGGAGGAGAAATCTGCGGAGAGGGACAGAAGAGCGGGCATGAGAGATGCAGAGTGACGTTGCTGCACACGCTCCATCGTTCGGACTCGCACAATTAGTCACACTCTTGTTAAATTCCTTTGTTGACACTCACAAAAACACAAAGGATGCAAAAGTCTTCGCACACACAAACGAACACACACCTAGGACGGCTTTGTGGTTTAGAAAGCCGTGGGCATCTGGCAGCATGTTTCAAGTGGAGGTTCTCCGGGGGCCCGAGCCTTTTCTTCTCCAGGAGCAACGCTGCAATTTGGGTGTGCCGTTGGGCCGGAGATAAGTATAGGCTGACTAATATGCACTTAGGATCCAGGGAGAAATACTTAGGGCTAAATGTTTAATTTGTGTTTGTACAACACATGTCCAATTCGGAGGCCGATGCCTCTTTCAAAGAGGCCGACAACAAATAATTAAGACTCTCCAGATCGGCCACAGGCTTAAAATGGTGAATCGGGATATTTCAACGATGACAAAGTTGAATGACTTCCATACCGGGGAAAAAAAATAATAAAAATCAACATCTGGATGCACTTAAATCTGTAAAGCATTGGTTGGATGGAAGATAAATGTTAAGCTCAACAGGGAGGATAAATAAAACAACTTTAACGCTCAGGGGAGGCGGGTGGAGACGACAAAAACTATTCATCGAGTCAGGTATCCATCAAACCAAGGCATGGAGGGCATCTCTCACTCTTCCTCTGGTCGGTCTGCATTCCACCGAAGGAGAAAGGCCTCTCAGGGGGACACAGGAATCATCCGACAAAACGGAATACGTTCCAAAAAACAACGCATTTCTTAAGAAACTGTGATGCAATAAAAACAGCACGGACTGTTTCAGGCTTTAACACCAGGATAACTGAACAGCGATGTCAAAATGATATTGGGATTTATTTAAAATGTGTTTTTTAAATGCATTTTAGGATATTGTACAGAGAAATCACAAATCACAAAAAGCTGTATGAGATGAGATGAGTTAAAAACAAGGCCCAGAACCTGAGCCTTGTCTGGTCTTTAAATGAGAATGATTGTTTTGCCGTTTTTTATGGTTACTCTGTTTCGGAGTAACCCCTAACTCTAAACTCATATAACTTTAAAAAAATAGCTGTTTAAAAATATGGCAAACAAGTCATTTTCATGTAACTGTAAGCCTAACAGACAGGTGCAATTTTTCCAACTTTTGTCACATACAGCAAGGTCAAAGTCTGAATTCGCAAACTCAAATATCTATATACATTTGTGTAAAATGTGTACATATATATAAAAACTTACAACAAGTACAAATTTTTATTAGTATCATAACAAAATAGCAAGGCTTTGTAGGATAAATAAAAAGGTTCTTCCTCTTTTTTGTTCAATAATTTAATATTTAAGAAAAATAGGTGTAACTTTACAAAAATAACATTAATAATACTCCTACTATGGTTAATAAAAAGTTTATATTAATTTACCTGTAAGCTCTTTATACATTTTTAATCAGTGTTTATTTAGCAATAACGAAGTGTTAGAAAGAGATAAGGCTGACTGGCTTCTTGACAAATTGGGAGCCATATATATATATATATATATATATATATATATATATATATATATATATATATATATATATATATATATATATATATATATATATATATATATATATATATATA
>JAVLVB010000169.1:1282589-1294628 GCA_032876305.1 Orestias chungarensis | reverse complement strand
CAGATTATGGCAGTTTTATATATGGAGCAGCAGCTAAAACAACACTACAAAAGATAGATACTTTACAGAGTAGGGCTTTACGTATAGGTACAGGCGCAGTGAAAACAACACCTATTAATGCTCTTTTAATAGATACTGGAGAGACTCCACTGGATATGAGAAGAGTAAAATTAGTTCTAGTTTATTGGATGAAAATTAAAAGTAGTGTGGAAGAAAATGTAAATTCAACAATTTTGCAGAACTGCTGGGAATATTCAAAGTTTCAGAGTAATGGATTTGGATGGACTATAAATAAATTGGTTAAAATGTATGGATTACAGGATAAGGAAATAGCTCAGTTTAATCCCATTAGTGTTATTCCTCCATGGTTATTTCCTGAGGTAAATGTAGACATGAGACTTCTTATAATGAAAAATGATTGGAATTTAAATAAAATAGGGGTAAAGAGTGATATATGTTTAAAAAACTCATATTGTAATTACCTTAAAATATATTCAGATGGTTCTAAAAATTTAAAAGGATGTGTGGGAATAGGAATATATATACCAGAGTTTAAAATATACATTTCTAAAAGGATAACAGATCAACTATCTGTTTTCACAGCAGAAATGGTGGCTGTTATACTTAGTTTACAGTGGGTAGAGGAGGTTAGACCAGACAGGGTGGTGATATGCACAGATTCCAAAGCAGTTTTAGAAAGTATTCTGGGAGAAGGAAATGATAGGAAAGATTTAGTTTTAGAAATTTAGCACAGTCTATTTAGATTACACAGGGGTGGCATTGATATTTGGTTCTGTGGGGTACCAGCACATGAAGGTGTTAAAGGCAATGAAAAGGCAGATAAATTAGCAAAGAGGGCTTTAAACGGGGCAATAACAATTACAATTCCTTTTGCGAAAGGGGAAGGGAAATCTCATATTAAAAGTGAAGAGATGGAAAAATGGCAAAAAAGGTGGAATGAAGATAAGAAGGGTAGAAGATTGTATAGAGTTCAAAAGTCAGTATTGATTAGAAATATTAAAATGAGAAATCGAAGGGAGGAAATAATAATGAGCAGATTAAGAGTAGGTCATACCTATTTAAATTATATTTTGTATATGATAGGGAGGAAAAGTAATGATAAATGTGAAAGATGTGGAGAGAAAGAAGATGTAGAACATGTATTGATGAACTGTAAAAGATATGAACCTGAAAGGGAGAAATTGAGAAGAATGTTGGAAAGACAGGTCAGGAATGGAGTCTAAAAGGAATTTTGGGAAATGAGGGAGACATGCTGGATATTTGCAGATTAAGGAAAGCATTATTTATTTATCTTCAAAATACAAAATTAAAAAATAGAATTTAATTGATGTAAAGAAATATTGCTACACACTCATGTGCAGTAGGTGGCGGTATGCACCTTAAAGTTGCTTGCGATCCGCCATGATAGAAACGAAGAAGAAGAAGGCACCGGAAGTGTCGTCAGGGTGAGGGGGAATTGTTGACATACCCCGCTAGCTTCAGCTAGGTGGAATAAAACCGGAGTTTTTGGAGTGAAACATGACTTCTCCGGAGGAAAAACACGGAATAAAACGACCCGCTTCTCCCGAGGACGTGAGTAAAAACAACAAGAAGAAAAGCTGCTTTTAACAAGCTGAGAAAAACCCTGAAAAATCTCGTTAAGCTGTTAGCAAGCCAGCAGCAAACAGAAACGCTCACGCGCTGAAAGAGAGAAAACGTGAACACGCTGCGATTCCGAAATAAAGTTCAGTCTCGTTTTCTGCTTGGGTTTAAATAAAGTATTCTGGGAAGAAAAACAAAAATTTTCATTTTAATCTAAATACTAACAATATAAGAGTTTGGATATACTTAATGTGGGAAGAATGAAGTCTAGTCTGGATGTGAGATCTTTTGTCTGAGGGGGCATTTTGTGCTAACGACTAAAGCTCTCATTTACTGTTGTCTAGCACTTTAAATGGGAAAAAATAAAACTACATAAAGAATTAGAGCCAATGGTGCCATTAGTCTGACTAGTAAAAGCATGTAACTTTGTTTTTGCTTTGTCTCTGTAGATGCAGCTGAAACATCACCGTGGAAAAGGTTTTGGACCCCTTTGCACAAATTTTCTCCGTGTTTTGTTTTAGCTACTCTTAATAGCTCCTAAAATATTATTATAATCTAAAATAGCTTTAAAACTATGATTGCATCTAACTAAGATAAAAAAAAAATCACCCAAGCTAAACTGACTCGCTCCATGTAGAAACCTAATTCCCCCATGTTAATCCAATATTATTTATTTTATTTATAATAAGTATTTTTTTTGTTCAGTTTTCACTAACAACACTCAGGGCATATTACTGCCCAGCCCGTAGGATCAGGAATTTAAATACAATCTCTTAGACGACATTTTGTTGGCTAAAATAGTTCATCCAGGAAGTCACGAAGGAACCAAGAGCAACAAAAACGGCCTCCATAGGAGAGTTTAAAGCCCAACCGGAACAGAAAGGCGACTGTCGTCTTATTGCCTCATTCTTTCTCTTTTAGACTGAAACTATGAATTATGCTGTGGGTTCTCAATTTTTATTTCGTTGGAAGTGTCATCAGTGTTGCAAAAATAAGTAGAGTAGAGTCAAATTCCTCCTCACCGATTGAAAAGTAAGTTATTTTACACGCCGGATGTTTGGCCAAAGGAAGCACAAGCTACTGTGAGAGTGGAAGCAGAATTAACAGGGTTGTTTTTTTTCTAGATCATTTGATTTACAGAATTCTGTGAAGGGTTAAATGGTTGCTTAGTTTTTGAAGTGAACAATCTTGAGAGTATTTAAGGCAAAAGTTGACTACAAAATTGATTCCTGATTTTGATTCCTTGAGTTGACACGGAAAATAAAGCTAAATAAATATTTTCTCTTGGCAGGATGGCTCTCAGTGGGCGTCCGCAGATCTGGGAAGCAATGAGAGGAAGCAAAAGTTCTTAAGATTAATGGGTGCCACCAAGGTTTGTGTGCTCCCTTTTATAAAAATATATAATAAACCATTCCAGCTTCAGTAAAATGAAGTTGCAGCACAGAAATGAAGCGTTTTTGATTTTATTTTTTTTCCAGAAAGAACACACAGGTCGCCTCATCATTGGGGACCACAAGTCGACGTCCCACTTCCGCAGCGGTGAGCTTCTCTGTGCAATTTGCTTATTGTTTACACCATCAAAGGGCTCAAGCTTGTATTTGAGACGTCAGTCTCCCCCGCAGGCCAGGAAGATAAGCAGATGAATGAGGAACTGGAGATGCAGTACCAGCAGAGCATGGACGGGAAACTGTTGGGCCGGGACCGGAGACACTGCGGCCTGGGGTTTAGTGATGTGAGGAAAATCCACAAATAATTGAATTTGCCTAGATTTTTAGTACGGCCAATACGGATTTCAGTTTTAGGCGATATATCATTGATCTATACTCTTTCCACATCCTGAAAAATCGACAATGCCGCTGACATTTCCTCTCTGCTTTAGTTCAATTCTCATGAACAATTTATTTAGATGTTTTGATAGTGCACAAAACTGCACATTTTTAAAATATAAATTACACATGCTGAATGGTACAAATGTTTCTTTACTGTATTTTTCGTGCACTGCAAGCATCTGTGTAACCAAAAACAAATTCCTTGTATGTGTGAGCATACTTGGCCAATAAAGCCTGATTCTGATTTTAATATCGGCCCACTTTTACTTATCGAAACATGTTTAAAAGGTCAGATACAGACTTATGTTTGAGTACTTTGGCACCAGTTAGCAGATGATCAGTGAGCATATCATTTTCAACGGGAATGCACGATATATCAGCATCAACGTCGGTTAATGCTGATGTTGGTGATTAAATTTTTTTTTTCACATATCAATATTGGCCCAGTAATTATAACAGTTGACAAATGACATATTTTCATGTAGTTGCTGTTCATGTTTCTAAAGGGCAGGAGGTTGCTCGCATGGTATTATTTTGATAGTGATGCCATGACTGCCAGGATTGTGGAGTGTTGAACTTAAGCAGTGAGTCAATGTCCACAGTGTTGTTGCTTTTCATGTTACTGTAAGGATAGGCAAGTATTTATAACTTTCTTAAAATCAGTTAGCAGACAGATTTTTCAAGGCGTAAAGCTATGGGAACCAAACTTATCTTCACTAGATCAAAACAAGACAAAGAAAGCTAAGAATATAGTAATCTAAACTCAGCGCTGCTCGCCTTAGATGTGGTTTATGGAAGTTATAAAAATCAGATGGTTTTTTTTGGGACAAAGAGATCAGAATCTGGCTGCCTGCAAAAAGTCCAATAGGGCAAAAAATGGTAAACAAAGCCTTATTGAATGACTCTGATTTGTTTCTGATCAGAAAGATTTCTTTAAATCAGAGATCAGCTCTTTAAATAAGTTTTAATTTATTAAACGGAAATCGCTTTTCTGTGGCTTACACGCAGACACGGGTTCAGTCTCTGTTGTTGGATAAACTGCCTGTGAGGAGAAGCTCAAAGATCTTTCTTCATGTTCTTGAACCCTCAGTTGGACCTGCAGCCAGAGCCGGTCATCTCCCCGTCTGTGGATTCTCAGACAGAAGATGCAGAATCAGAAAAATCCGCCACTGTCAACCAACACACAGAAGCTGAGGATAAAGATTCCAGCCCGAAGGAGAAAACACCGGAACGGTCCGAGCCCAGCTCAGATGACCATCCCAAGGAAGAGAAGCAAAACTACAAAATGGCCTTTGTGAAATCTTCCTAGGAGGAAAGAGGAGTTAGCTTTTCTACTCTCACATTGGGACAGTTTGATGTTTACGAAATCACTCATATTTTCAGCCGGGATGCATCCTGTAGCATGTTCTGAAAACGGTTCCATCTAAAGATGCCGTCTTTTTCTTTTTTTTGAGACATTGTAGAGTGAGATTATGCTATGAATGACAAATGAACCTGTTTTTATTTCACTCGAACATTTTAACTGTCCTTTATCTGCCTTGAAATGTACGGAATTAAACAAGATAAGTCGCCATTAAATGTGATTTGTGTAGATACGACTTTTGTAATTTTCCATTTCTTTTAATCATATTTTTGATAAATGTTTCTGGCGGCTGCTTTTGAACAATATTCGATTATAATCAGTTAGATTATGGAACAGGAGAGTGCGTTTTAAGTTTAAGTAAACTACCTTATTGAAAATAGGTCACTGATCTGAAATGATCAGTGTGACGGGCGTCATTTACGAACTACTGAATAAAAGCCATTAATGCCTGAAAGCTTTTAAAAACAGTTAAAAGAAACTATAAAATGTTTATTGTTTTTCAACTTTTAGACAGTTATGATGCTTGAGAGACACAAGGTAAGTTGATATAAGCCGTCGGTTTGTGATCAGCCATTTACTGTATTAGCAAGATGTCAAAAGATTTGGAAGATGGTGCAATGTGACTTTAGAGGTGACAATGAAGCATCATCCATGTCTAAACATTTTTTGATCCTGATGGTTACCGTTAAAAGCTTGCATTAGAAACTGAAGTTATTTTGCAACAAAGGCAAACTATGTGGATTAGCAGTTTTAGCCATCAGCTGATGGTGTCAGGCCACTGTAGAATGTCTGCTGTTGGCATGTTATTAGACTGTCGTACGCCCAGTTTTCATGTCAGAGGCCTCTATAGATTCCCTGTAAGACTGATTGCTACTGGAGGTCATTCCTGCTCTCACCATCATCCACACAAACTCTTTAGACACTTATATGAATTGCATTTCCCTGTGGGGATGATTGAATTCAATTTTAATCGAATTAAATGTAATTGCCGTTATTTCAACCTTGTTAACCTTTTGTTTTCTCTTAGTGTTCTTCTCTCCATAGTAACCACACCTGGTCTGGCGTTCTGTTAGCTGAGACAGCTTCTTGGATTAGAACATGGGCTGAGATGCTTCCAGTGACGTTCTACAACTGCTGCTATAAAATCTATTATTTCAGTATCCTGTGCATCTAATTTAGCTTTCTGTCTTTTCAAACCCCCAATCGGCCGTAGCAGATGGCTGCTTGTACTGAGCCTGGTTCTGCTGGAGGTTTCTTCCTGTTAAAGGGGAGTTTTTCCTCTCCAATGTCGCTACATGCATGCTCAGTATGAGGGATTGCTGTAAAGTCAACGATAACACAAGCTATTGTTTCGGTCTGCTGATTCCAGAGATGTGAATGCTGCAAGGAAATGACTTGATGGAATCTGCTGGGGTTCCTTAGATTGGAAACTTTTTCAAATTGATTTGTTATGATGTATCTTTGATTTTAATTGACTTTCTGTGAAGTGCCTTGAGACGACATCTGTTGTAAATTGGCGCTATATAAATAAACTGATTCTTGATTCAAAAGTACCATTTTTAAGGCTGTGTCTGTGACAAAGAAAATTGAGTCCTACTTTAAAAGTTTTTATTCAAAGGGCTTAACTGTAATATTCGTAGACTGGGTTTTATTTTACAGCTTGTTGAATGACACCTCTGTCATGGCCCGAGGGGGTCTGTATCGCTTTAACCAGCACTAAGAAACTTTGAGGAGGGTGGCAGGAACCCTGCCACACAAAACAACTACAAATGTGCTGACTGATTTACGGCACACGTCACTTCCTCATTTTCTTATTTTCAACATCATCATGTAACAAACGTTTCACCATAATTAGATTCAGTACCTCATCACTATTCATCCTTCACACAGCCACTGGAAACACAATTGTACCAGGAGACTAGGATTCTACGACGCTATTGTAATGGTGCTCGAAGGAAATGCAGTCTTCCTTGGGCAAAACACTACCGCTTTTATTCACAGTGGCGCCAAAATCATCCAAAACCAAAACTTGTTTAGCTTTGCTTTAAATGTTTAAAGTTATCAGTTCCTTTCGGCCCATTTTAAAAGTACATACAGTCCTTAAAGAGTTTCATGTGAACATTATGTACCTGAAGTGATCAAGCTTTAAACACGGAAACAGTAAACAAATCTAGCTGGATAGAAGGATGCCAAATTAATATAACAAAAATATGAAACAGTATAGATATCCAAACATATTTTGACACTTTATTTTAATCTTTCCATATGATGTGTAAAAGTTCATCGATCATTGTGACAAATTCTCTGCAGTGTTGAGGAAATAAAACATCGTGTGAAGGATTTCAATCCAAACTTGAAAAAATAAAGTTAGTTCCATATAAACAAGCAGGAAGGTCAGTCATTTTATGATGTACTATAAAGTGAGCAATGCAAATGCACTAGTAATGAAAACATTTTTTTTTTAAACCGTGAATCACAACAAGAAGTGTAATAACTCTGTAATTACATCAGGGATTTGTTTTAACAACTTAATAAGTTAATTAGATACAAAACGTTGAACTCCTTCTACATGGTTCTTCCTGCTGTTGAACAGAACGTCTGTCGGTCCTGCAGATCACGGCTGCGCAGCAGCTTTGGCTGAGAAGAAAAAACAAAGTCTCAGAATCTATGGATTCTCAACAAGAACACAGAATAAAGGCGGCTTTGCACAATATCTGTGGAAGATGGAAAAATCTGAAGTAAGGGATGGATTTGGTTCCTTTTGTTTTGCTTCACCAGCTTCTGTCTGCATTGATGCAGCAGCATAAATCAGAAAACATAGCAGATTTTACAATATTCAAACCACAAACTGTTTTAATGTGATTTTGTTTTAATAGCCCCAGCATGACGCTGCCACTCCCATGTTTCCCAGTGAGGAAAAAGTGTTCAGTGCATTAGTCATCCACCACATATTCTGTCAGCCTTGCAGACTGAACAATCAAATCCATTCAAAAACAATGCAGGTTTTTTTTTCTACACAGGAAACACAATAACACACAGAGTACAGAAAATAAAACATTTCAACCAAGCAGCATTTCAGCAAGCTGAGCCTCTTCATCACAGACGGCGGCTGACAGGAAATGTTTTCACAAAGACTTCATATTCTAACTGAAACACGGGTTAAATTCTAATAATAGTTTAAAACTTTTTCTAGTTTATAATTTTTTATATCCCCTACATCCTTTAAATGGACTCTCGCAGGTATGTTTTAAGGAAGGAATAAAGATTAATCTAACAGTCTATAACCTAAACTTGTTGTTCGCTGTGTTTTATTTTTAACTATGTTTCACTAACCAAGAAAAAAGCTAAAAATGGCTCTTCTAAAGGTTTCCATCTTTAGAAAGTCTTTGTGAAATTTTGCTGCCAAGTCTCTTTTGACAAGAAAACATCCAGAAGCGCAAAAACCAGGACACGCACAGATGTTTACGAGATAATTTCACAATTAGTTTAGATCAGATATCGAGTCAATAATGAATTAAATGCTTCAATTGCTTTACTTACAGGTAGCATACAAATAATTGATTTTAGTACCTATTAATAAATTAATAAGAAGAAGTCGACAACTTCACGTCAAAATTGTTTATGTAACATGTTCTTTTTCATTTATGCTTATTACAACGCAACATTTTGCGCTACCTTTGAAAACATCAGGAAGAACATTTTAATTGTACTTAGTTTCATTTACTGGTTTAGAGTACAAGGGATAAGGAAAGTATTCAGACCCCTTTATTTGTCATGCTTTCTTTCATTGCAGCCCAATCTATACATATTGTTTCACATTAACATAAACTCAGCAACCCATCTTGACAGAAAAAAATACAGAAATTTAGAATTTTTTGTAAACGAAAAACTGAGATATGACATGGTCATAAGTGCTTGCTGCAATGAAACAGAGTTACAATTTTAGAGGAGTCTGAATACTTTTCGGAACATCTGTAAATCAACCAGGCAACAAAAAGTGGAATTTTCTCAGGGTTTTAAATGCAATTTATTGGTAAATCTAGATTATTATCTAGCAGTCATAACTGGAATTAAATGATCATAAAGATCGCTACTTTAACTATAAGATCTTTAGGTCATCCATCTGTGCTCTTTCTTCACCCCCCCCCAAAAAAAAAAGACAGCAACCAGACAACACGAGACAACAGCAGAAGGTCGGCATACGTGTACCTGGACTGAGCATGCTCACCGACAGTCCAGCCACTCAGTCCCTACACACCAGGGACAGCGATACGGTCATACTCAGATCTCCATGTGAACACGCATGTCTGTGCAACAGCGGGAAACTTTCGTATTAAACACGGGCTGAGATTTTACAGCAAAGGATAATCTTTAAAATCTACACCGCAGTACATGTAGATGTGTGTTTATGATCCAGGTGAGCTGTTTCCAAATATTCAACAATTAACACAAAGCTTATAAGAAATATTCACACCTTTGAGTGTTCTCTCCGTTTACTGCTTTTGTCACTGACATCATGGTCCAATTAAATTTATGTTAAAAGCACATTTTTTAGGAACTAATCTTGATTTAACGTACCGATAAACAAAATCAAATAATGGATTTATCCCTCAGTGGACATCTTAGTGATCCAACCGAAGGATTATGGTGCTTCTGTAAATAGGCTTGTGGCTCGTTATTCCCAAAAATAAAGTGAAAAAGCAGGAAGAAGAAGACTAGAGAGTAACCCGATTATGACCCGTACAACCAGGGCCGTCAGCAGGAATTATGGGCCCTTTGAAAAAAAGGGAGAGCCTTTTTACACGTGTTAAAAGGAAAAAATACATTTGTCTGTAGCTAAGCTAACAGTTTGATAATAACACATTAAAGTTTACGCAAATCTCTTGGAGAAAAACTGTGTAACACTTTGAAACCTCTTGTTTCTCTTTAATGTTGTATTAACCTAATAAACTAATTGCTACTAAATGCTGAAACATACAATTTTAAACTGATACCTGGGAATGTTTACTTTTTGATAAAAGTAAAAACTAGGATACCTCAACTTTAGTATTGAATGGGGCCCCCAAATATATGTTGCATTATTCATAAAATACCATATAGTCAGGGGCCCCTCGAATGAATGCTTGAATGTCTCTGGAGAGACCGAATCAAAAGTCAGATCTCAAATTTATACTTGCTTTGTGATATTATTTAGTAAAAATCTACCCTCCTTTTAATATGTAGGAGTTTTTTTTTAGTTTTTTTTCAAATTCTATGAATAAATGAAAGAATGAGACATTAAAGGAGGTAGATGGTTATCCGTGGGTGTTATACATGCTTGCTTATTTAATGTTTAACAGCTATTGCCCTGTTTTACTGAAAGTCATGCTAAAGAATAAGAACAGGGACGTGCAAACATTATCCTGTTAAAGTTTGTGTCTCTGAGGAAAACGAAGTTCACAGAAGGTCTTGATGCTCCAGTCAGATTTTTTTTTTTAATTCAAATGTTGTTGTTTTTTTGAGTGGTGGTTAAAAAAACAAAAAAAAAAACAGTATTAGGTCGTTCAGACTTCTGTGAAAGAAGGATTTGGGTGGCCATGCCAGCTGTGTGAACGTACTAACTAACTAACTAACCTGCGACTAGTTTGCTTTTGCGTGAAGCCTCTGAAGCCAGCGCGTAGGAAACGCTCATAATCCTCTCCTGCTGCTCCATAGCAGAGTCCAACTCATTGAAATCAAGTGATGACGATGGCTGGATGTTCTGAACACTGGGGAGGAAAAAAAAGGGTCAGTTTTAATTTAAAAAAAGGGGACAAGACTGCACCTACATGCAGACTGAGGCCTGCTGGTTACCTGGACTTGGCGAGAAGACTCTTGATGCGCTCAGCCCGGCGGGAGCGCTCCTCCAGCTCCTCGGGACTAAGAGGCTCCTCTGAATCTGACTCGATGTAGCGCTCTGGGATAAGAACCTTGTCCGGTTTGGAAAGCTGCAGATCATATCATAAGTATTTGGTAACTGGAATCAGTCTGCCAGGTTACATGTCAGCTCACTAGAGCCTATCTGGCCTACAGAGATGCTCCTGTACCTCCCGGCTGATATCAAATTCATAGTCGAGGGGTTCCACGTCCGCCTCCTGGACCCGCCGGGCCGTGACCGTCACCCATTCGTCCGATTGCTTCCTTTCGCTCTCTTTGACTCGACTCAGCCCTTCATCGCTCTGACCTTCTGCTCTGGGTCGCTCCTTCTGCCAGTCAAAAACCTGGGAAAGGAAAACAGTCGAGATGAGCCAACCAGGACTCGAAAAGAACAGAAAAATATGTTGGTCTTGTTTTGTTTTTTTTAAGTTTAAAGGAGAAATTCTATTAAGCATATATAAATATCAAAAACTCTTCTCTTTCTGCTTAGTTCTTGATGGTTTAATTGATTAGATAAAGCCAGTTACATGATCCAACAAAAAAACAACAACATTTGAAACAATGCAACAGTGCAAGTTGATTAAAATTAAGAAGCTATTAAGAATCCTAACTTTTAAAAATCTGACTCATTAGCCAAAAAAAATAGATAATTTTGCCAAGTTTGCTGTTTTTAGAAAGATTTTTAACCCAGACCAGCTTAATAGGTGAGTAAATTCTGACATAGTACAGGAGTGGTATAAGCTTCCTTAACCCAAAATCTGTTTGTGTTCATGTTTGATGTGAGGAGCCGAAATGATCAGGATAGGTTGTAGCCCTTAAAAACCAGAAGGATCAGATGTAAGAACGATATGTTATCAAATTTAAAGAAGTTGGCACACACATACTGCCTCCAGCTAGTCAAATGCACAGTAAAACATAGTCTAAAAAAAGCACTGATGTGTGTGTGTGTGTGTGTGTGTGTGTTGCTGAGGGGTACTTGTGAGGAATATTCCAAGGCGCATCAAAGCCATACATGCATCTTCCCACTCCAGCGGCCCGCAGTCAGATCTGTCGGAATGCTTGCATGCTCAGAGTAACGCTGCGTCCCATGCCTTGGTGTGCTCGGGAACAGGAAACACACACACAAGAGGAGAGAGAGAGAAAACCATGCAAACATCCTTCATAACCCCCCACCGGATTAAGAAGAAAACAACCAGGAGAAGCTTCAGAAGCAAGAGACTCTTTATTGAGTGCAAATCTCTACATGATAGAAAAGAAAGAGAAGAGAGTTGTGGATTGCTTCATCAATTACACATAATTAAGACGGCGATCGGCAGTTCACCCCTCATAGTATTTATCTGTTGCTCTGTT
>JAVLVB010000169.1:1253011-1276145 GCA_032876305.1 Orestias chungarensis | reverse complement strand
GCTGATTCCAGAGGAGTGAATGCTGCAAGTCAATGACTCGATGCAATCTGCTGGGGTTCCTTAGATTGGAAACTTTTTCAAATTGATTTGTTAGAATGTATCCTTGATTTTAATTGATTTTTTGTAAAGTGCCTTGAGACGACACCTGTTGTAAATTGGCGCTATATAAATAAACTGATTCTTGATTCTTGATTCTCAAAGGTTTGAGTCCCATCCAGTTATCGGCCAATAACCTGTCTCTCTACAACATGGAAACTAATGACTCTGAAACTAATAATTGGGTACATGGATCAATACATTAACACGGCATAGAAGAGCATCGGCATAAACACCAGAGGAACCGAACATCAACTCCTGTTAGACCGAACAGTCACCCAGGACTTCAATGCCCGACATATCAACATCAGCACGGCCTGGATTGATTACAAGAAAGCCTATGCCACATATTTCGATCATTGACTGCTAAAAGGTGTATAGCATCAAAAGGACTCCAACAACCTTCATTGCAAACTCGATGGGGATGTGGAAAACCACCCTTGAAGCCAACTGCAAATACACTTGTGTCTATCAAATGTGGAATCTACCAAGGTGATGCTCTGTCCCAGCTGCTGTTCTGCATATGTCCCTTTGAACCCCCTCAGCCAAATCATCAACAAGACTGGGTATGGATACCCACTCAGAAATTGGGCCACCATCAGTCACCTCCTCTACATGGATGACATCAAGCTGTATGCCAAGAGTGAGCGAGACAGCAACTCACTGATCCAAATCCCCAGGATCAACGGCACTGACACTGGGATGTCATTGGGACTTGAGAAGTGTGGTCAAATGGTGACAAACAGAGGCAAGGTCATCCACACCAAAGGGGTCTCATTCCCAGAAGGAACAATAGCAGACACTGAGGACAGTTACAATTACCTGGGAATACCACAAGCAAATGGCAACCTCAACAAAGCCACAAGGAAAGGAGCATCAGACAAATACAAAATACACAATACAACGAGTAAGGCAAGCCCTCAGAAGCCAGCTCCATGGCAAGAACAAGATCCGGGCAATAAAAAGCCTTTCTAGTAATCAGACACCCCGTGGGAATAATAAGCTGGTTTCACCCCAAATACAGCATCCTGAGACTGTACACCAGCCGCTAGGTGCTACGGTAGGACAAATGCTCTTGTTAACAATCCAAAATATGTTATGACAAGCATTTATATCAAAGTATTAAAATAAAAATAAAAAATTAGCATAAGTCTGTACAGAAATAATCCTTTTCTGTCCTGACTGACCTTTGGTGGACCGCTGCCAGGACCTCTCCTCAGGGTGACGTAGGAAGAGATTGAGTTGGACTGATCCATTCGAGACGAGGTTCCTGACAGACGGAATAAACAATCACAAGTTTGGTTAGGCTTTATTTTCAGTGTAGAAATTGTTAAAATTGAAAATAAATCAGTTATCGTTTGTAGCCTTTTTAAACCTTTTATATCAAATTGCTTCTTATTCAATTTATTTAAGAGAGGAAACCATGGAAGAATGAAGAATATTTTTATGTAGCGCCAATTTAGAACACATGTCATCTAAAGGCACTTTACAAGAAAATGGAAGATGGACGGAACTAAAAATGGGACCAAGAAGCAAAAGCATAATAATAAACCATAATACAAAACACCAGACTCCTCCTAGCGCTCGGATACCTCTGCTTGTGTAATACTGGTAGTCGGCATCGGACCCTGACATCTGCTGGCTGCTTCCTGGCAGTTCTGGTTCACTCAGATAGGATCTCAAATCAGCCTGAAACAAAGAGAGGCTGAGACGCAACATATTGAATCCCAACATAAAAAAATAAATAATCTGTAACCCTCCAGAGAGAATATATATAATTTCTTTGTACCTTACAGTCTCCGTTGCCAACGTACTCCCTGTCCCTCTTCCTCCCGTCGGACTGGCGTTTGAGCCCTCGCACCGATGTGTGGCGGATGACTGAGGCCTCTTTAGGCAGAGGTGGCACCACCGGGGGCGTCTCCTCGTAGTCGTACAGGCGAGGGAGCGGCGGCCTGGGTGGGGCGTCGTCCTCTGCCTGTTTGTGACATGGAACGTCTTTGAGAATCAGGAGCCAGATGATTGTATTGCGGAGGCAGGAAAGACACTCACCCATTTTGGCACGCTGCTGTGAGGCAAGGTGTGGGAGAGGTTGGAGGAGGTGGAGCTGCGAGGAGGCGGCTGCACCTCAGGGCTGTTGGAAGGCACTGCCTGGTCTGACACCGAAGGCACTAATCTCCTGTCTGGTGAGGCGTGACACAAAAAAACGACATGCTTAGATAAACGTGGGAGAGAAACAATGCGTTCCCTATTTTTTCAATATAAAGAAAAAGGCTTTTACTATTAACAAAAGTTGCAATGATTATAATATTGGTAAATACTGTATCATGATTACAATTTCATTTTTCCTATCCATTGATTTCCTTTCCTTAGAGATCATTATCTGGTTGGCGAATAGCCTCTCACCTGGATTCTGAATAGAGTGAGCGGTTATCTTGTAGTTCGCTTTGCTGGCACTGAGGCCGCCCATGACGTCCTCGATCCTCCACAGCTCACGCTTCATCTCAGCCTTTTCCTGCTGTATCACACATTTTAATGACACATTAAAGTTTAAACTGTATCTATTTAGTTTTATGCAAAGTCATTTATGTCTTCTTCAATGACCATATGTGTATTAGTTGGTGTCATTTCAATTGTTAACTTTCTATCTACCCTTTATAGAAGCTACACCTGGTCTAACATCCTGTTAGCTGCTTAGCTTTCCTATAGGGGGGAAATCAGCTCCCAGCAGCTCAAAGTTCTCCTTGTCCTGCATCAGTTTCTCTTGTTTCCTTCTTGTGTTTTCTGTCTCCTTAAACCTCCTCATACTGAACCAGGTTTTGGTCGTACTTTCTCCGTGCATGCTAGTCGAACGATGCGATAGTTGCCATCCAATGTTTCTCTGTATTTGAAACTTTTAAAGCTAATAATAAACTGAACGTGATGTATTGTTTGATAACTAGGATCATTTGGAATGTATTTTTTCCTGCGAACTGCCTTAAAATATTTTGAATTACAAAAACATTAATGAATTTAACCAAAATCTTTTTTTTTTTTCCTTTCAAGAAAAATATTCGTAATATTCCTGTAATGTTCTTCAGATAAAACTCACTTAATTTCTGCCATTTAATTCAAACCACAGTGTATCATAGTTTGCAGTTTTCGTAAGCAGATGATAGGAAGAGGCGACTTGCAGATGTTTTTATTTTTGACCGGCAGGGAAGTCCCACCTGAGACATGTCACTGTGGGTCATGTGTGCCTGCAGGGCCAGCCTTAGCTGCTCCACTGATTGTTCCAGCCTGGTGTACTCCTCCCAGGCGTTCGCCATTTCCTGTTTAACCCATGCAAATCGAATGTATTTATATTACTCTTATGCCTTTCTGTTGTGATATGGAGCACAACCTTATGTTTTAAGCTGTTCAAACGTGAGTACCTTGGAGATGCGAGAGATTTGGGCCCTGATGGTCACCAGATCTTCCTGCAGCAGCCTCTGCTGGTAGGCAATCTTGTGGACGTGGTTGGGCTGCTCCTGGTACTGCTCTATCTGCTGGTGAGACACGTCAAGCACTCTCTCCAGCTTGTCCTGAAACAGATGAGGGGGTTGAGAGGAATAAGGTTAATAAAAATGCATTTATACAGGAATGTTTGACAGCAGCAGTTTCCCAACTGGGATTGACATCACGATAATACGAGGTCCTTCCAGGCATTTATTTATTTGATTTGATATGATGTTAATGTCCTCATGCAGATTTCTTTATAAGATACATAATAAAATAACATTTCCATATAGGGCTGGGAGATTTTTGACAAAAATAAAATCCCAATTATTTTCTATGAAAACTCGATTTTCGATTTTTTGGTAAAACCACAAAAGACAATGGAATAAATGTCAAATATTTTATCTTTATTTATTAAATTTTTTAAAGAGAATAGCAAACAAATTTCCCTGTTGCACGGTGCGGTGTTGTAACATGTCAATCATCTGGGGCGGCACCTGGGGGGTCCAATCAGATCTCAGGGGGGTCTGGTGCCAGCCCCCCTTCCAGCTCCACCTCTGCTAAGAGAGACTTGCTACGCGACACGCTCGTTTGCCAAAGCGGCTAAAGCAATATGTCTTTGTACAAGGAGGTACAACAACATTTAGGACTTTTGGGGAATTTGTATTTTTCAGTTGAATTAACCAGAAAACAATAAAAATTATGTATTTACTTGTGGGTAGTGTGTTTCCATAGTCGTTTAAATATTCTAAAAATAAAACAACAAAATAAAAAAACAGGGATAACCTGATGGACAAAATGTAATTCTTTGCTCAAGGACTGATAATATTTCATCTAATGAGATAAGATAAGATAAGATAGACTTTAGTGATCATGGAGGATATTGTTGTGCCAGAGTAGAGTACAATTAACATTTAACACGACACACTCATATACAACACAGTACAGTACACAAACACCATATAACAATAGTACACTACTAATTATTATCCACCCTGCAGATGGAGGAGGAATTGTACAGTCTGATTGCCACAGGTAAGAAAGATCTCCTGTGGCGTTCTGTGGTGACTCCCTGACTTTAATACCTTCCGATGAGCTTTGAGAAGGAAGTTGTTTTAGCCACCATTTTATTCTTTACTCCACTCTGTACACATTAAATTAAAAGTTTTCAACAGAAGAGACTTTCTAAAAATCTTTATTTGCATTGTGTCAGACAAGATTTGTTCCCTTTTTGTTCATATTTTTGGAAAGAAAAACACATCAGAAGGAAAAAATATCACTTCTTCTTTGTTTAAGAAAACGTGTGTAAGAAAATAGAAATATATAGGAAATAAAATCATATTGTTATTATTACTATTTTATACTCCAGTCTTCTTAAGTCAAGCAGTTTTCTTCCTTTTACCAGTGTGGGACTAAAGCTGCCAGTAGAGGGCAGCATTTCACCACAAAACGACCCTTGGTCACCACAGCGTCTCATCAGAATTTCACTTTTGGATCTCCCAGACTAATTTTCGGTGTATAAATAAAAACCAACTAAAGTCTGTTTTTTCTAGAATATTAGTTTTGTTTTCTTTCCTTCTTAAAAAAACACTACATTCAGTAAATATACAAATAAGTAAATAAACTCCCTACTTTCTAAACCGATCAGACTTGTTTTGTTTCTTTGTTTTCATCAGCTGGATTGAATACAGTTTCGGTCTCTAACAGGCTGGTTACCTTGTCATTCTTCAAGGTGCTGATCCTTCCCTCCAGATCCTTGAGGATCTTGTCCTGTTCACATAGGCGACTCAACTTCATCTGTAGGGGGATACACAGATGTGAGTAGGCAAGGCGACGGACTGATGAGTGCTCAGCCAGATGAAACGCCTCTCAAAGGCTAATCAGAGTGACCTCCAATACTTAAGTGGCCTTTTTGCTTAATTAAAATTGTGTCTGGCACCGCATACAGAACAGAAGGTCACTGCATCAATTCTGATCTTTTAAACGTGTGAAATGGGAGGAGTTATCAAATTTTTATGGTTTTATGGGAATATGTTTAAGAAATCATACTTTTACTAAAATAAACCTTTAATTTAAAGTATCAAGGATGCTTAACAACATAGGCCTTCAATGGAATCACAGCAATAGTTAGGATTCAGGTGGAAACACAACAAACCTGTGGTCCTTATTTAAGAAAGCTAACAGAGCAGCTTGATCTGGGTATACCTGACCAAATACGGTCAGGTATTGTTATATTGTTCCTGTATCAAGTTGGGTAATCAAGTCCTTTCACATAAATGTTTGTAAATAACATAAACAGTCGACACTGACTAAAGCTTCAGGGAATTGTGCAGATTATCCAAGTAAAATATGAATGAAATCCACTTAACACAGTTGTATGGATGCTGCTCTGTTACCCTTAAAGCTGCGTACAAAAGCATAAATAATTCTGCGACACTGTCCAACACAGCTTTTCCTTACTTTGATTTCACTGGATCAAAACTGTCATAGATGAAAAACCTCAATCAGTGTTTTATAAGGCGGCTAGTATTCGATGAACCACAAACGTTTATTCCCTTTTTTTAAAGGAACAACAACACTTGTATAATAGTAAAGTAAAATGAAACTGATCCATGGTTTTCGTTTCTGTTTTACAAAAAATTAAATAAAAAATTGGATTTTGTTCGGCCAAGTCAGGGTTGTAATTTGTTGACAGACCTTCCATTTGACTGGTGACAAAAATATTTGCCTCTTCAAGCTCAAACTCAGGTTGGATGGAGAGAATCTAAAAGCAATATTGAAGCTTTGATATATGTTATTTACTTTGACTGGTCCATTCTAATCTGTGAACACGCTTTGATATAAACGGTCCATCTTGTTATATGTTTAGGTTCTTTGTTCTGGTGAAAGAGGGAACCTCCGCCTCTTCTCCAAACAGTAGTTACTTTATTTTGCTTTATTTTGTAGCCTTTCATAGACTTCCAGCCAGGATTGCCTTATCTTTATCTCCTATCATCTTCCAGTCAACTCTGACCAGTTCCCTGTTCCTGCTTAAGAAAAACATGTCTGCAGCATGATGCCGCCGTTATCCTGTCCCTCCATGGCTTTGGTATGTTCAGTTTTTGGAATGGTCTACTGTTTTGCATGTGGACTAGACCAGGAAAAGGTTTTAAGGCCTGACCATGTTTTAAACTGATCAAGCTTATCACTTGTCTGTCTGCTGTATTCCTTGTTCTTCATGATGCTGATTTTCACTGGTGGGTTTTAATAAGCGTTCACTCTTCCTGCTGAGATCAGATTCAACAAGGGGAATAATATCTACCAACTATATGAACTTCTCGGCTACACTATAACATGTCTTGGATGTCACAGGTCTAATTCTGTCATGATGAGTGAAGTAAAAAAAAAAAAAAAGCATCTAAAATGGTTACAGCTTACAGATCTCATACTTACATCCACATCACTTTCTGCAACCTTGACAGGTTTCCCTGCTTCCATCAGTGTCTGACTTTGGGCTACCTGGAAATTTCAATATAAACAGTTCCAGATGTTAACTGTTTACCGAAGCGAAGCGTCTGACTCCCTCGGTACATTAGTGCTGGAACCATGGGAATATGGAACACAGTTGTAAACTATTACAAGCTGGGCGAAGATGGTCTTTAACATTCACTCGCCCTTGTGAACGTGACAATGGGAGTGACGTGTGCCATGAACAACACAGCAGCTATGGAGACTTTGAAGCTCTGCACAAAATCACTCGCCTGTAAAACCTTTCATGCCTGCGGACCGTTTGTTTAACACTTGAAAACAGGTGAGGATTCTTTTACAGACTCGTTTAAAGGGACGGGTCGGATTTTAGAAGTGAGGCTCTGTTGAAAGCTATGGAACTGCAAACAAAACTATAGATGCCTTGCTGCTTTCATTAAATCCAGGTAAAACAGAAAAAAAGTGCCTAAACAAGTGCGTGTTATGCAAGCATCATTAATAAATGTGACCATCACTCTTTAGGGCATGAAATAAGAGAGAGTGACGCTCCGGAGCAAACAGGCGTGTTACAAAAATCTCAAGCTGGATAGACATCTGCAACTTCCTACAACGGTGGCTGTGCATCAATCTGGGGAGGGTTTAAAAGCCAATTACAAACTATTTGAGGTTTAATTGGTCTGACGAGTCAAAGTTGAGTGAAATGACAATAAAACCTAAAGCCAAAGCTCAGGCTCTATAGGTGCTTGACAGTGTCCCCCCCCCCCCCAAAAAAACAACTCAAATGATGTCTAACTTGACTAGACATTATGACTAGACTAGACCAAACTAGGGATTTTTAGGGTCAGGTTTTACAGTGCCATGTTTAGGGAAAACAATAAAAAATAACGAAGCATTTACGCAAAAGCACTGATGCCAATAATCAAGCACGGTGGTGGGAAAGGGGAAAATTTCCAAGAGTTGTAATGGTCTAGTCAAAGTCAAAAGCATGACGGTCAAAACCAAGAGCAATGGGAGTTTACGCAAACGTTTAAACAATGTCATGTTTGAGATGCATACTTACTTCTACTGAAAACTGTTTATGGTTTGAATTGTTTAAGGCAAGCCTGACTTTAGTAAATTAATAAACAATAATAGGTGTAGGCTGGCTCCACCTACCTGTAGTGTAAAGGTAGGCTAGCCAAGTTACGCTCCTGCTTTATGGAGTGTTTCTCTATAAGGAACAAATTGGTAACAAGGGGAAAAATTCTGAGCAATATTCTGTAGAATACTTCATTAAATGCCAGTGTATATTCTTTTTTTTAATAGTTTAACAATCCATGTATAATAAAGCAATAAATCTCATCACTGGAACATTTAGCGGCAGTAGGAATAACTGGTAATATATGCTCTAAAAATATCTTTTGTACATTCTAAGTAACGCATTACAAAAAGGTTGATGGAAACGAATAAATTTGAAACAACATTCTTAAAATCGCAAATAGATTTTTACACTTTCGAAAAAGGAATGATGAAAACACATTTTTCAAATAAGTTTGGATGTAGCAAACCTATTTTTGTACTTCTAGCCAAGATTGTCAACCCTTAGAAAAGGGCCTAATTCACATTTCAAAGCTCACATTAGGAAACATAATGAGAATCTTCTCATAAGTTCAATTCAAACTACTAACCGCTCATAACCTCTCAACAGAACCCCGCTTGGAAAAATGTTAACTTGAATCTTATTTTTAACAACGATGTTATCAGACAAATCACTGAACATCTATGTTTTGACAATTAGGGGGTGTTGATTTGGTTTCAGAGTCAAATCATTGTGAGAGGTGAAGCGTTTCAGAGGCGATGGTAGAAGCAGCTGGCTTTTCAACCACCGGGCCCACAGCCACAACACATGCACTGCCGAGCCATCCCATGCCCAGAATTCAACAGCCTCATCCACATTGCCACAAGGTGGAGGGGCCACATGATGCAGTCTAAGCTGTGAATGCAGCGCTGCAATGCAATGGGATGGTTCTCCTAGAGTGCGCCTCCACGTTTCCTGCCACTGTACAAGCATGCACAAGCAAGGGACGCACACATACACAGACACCCTAGCTGTTGCTTTCGAAAATTTACCGCGTACAGAGACACGTAGGCACATACAGACAGAGCTTACGTTGGTTAAAGGCCTGAGTGGCCCAGCAGTGCAGTGCAGTAGTAAACTGTGAACTGCGAGTATCAGCGGCTCTAGAGCTCTGATCTGGGAGTCAGAAATCACAGAGAAACAGAGCCGCAGTCACAATATGGCAGCTGCTTCTAACAGCAGTTAAGCATAAAAACAAAACAAAAAAAAAAAACACTACTTTTAAATATGTCTGAACTAAAGGTGGAAGTTTCTGCGGCCGATTGTTCACGGTCAAGCATGGAGGAGAAAGGCAGTCTATCCATCCAGTCAGTAACAGTGACCGGGGGGGTTAGTCTGAGGATGAGGGTTTTCAAATCAGAGAAAATCCGTTTCTCACCTTCAGGTCCAGATATTCCAGATCCTTCCTTAGCTGCATGTACGTGTCATCGGCCTAGAGTGTGAAAAGCATTGCATTCATAACTGCCTCAAACACAATCTCAACAACAAATGAATCATCTACAGAAGACTCAACATGTCTGAGCTGACGTGCAAAATGACAAACTCGCAGACACACTTGGAAAAACATTTCAGACTTGTTAGGATTTCAGTTCAGCTAAACCAGCTTATACAAGAATCAGCAACATCAGAGGCAACGGGTTCTGAAGTCAGCTGGTAACGTATCTCACAACCAAGCAACATCGAAAACAAGCTTTCACGACGACCACCGATAGAAGGCCGAGCTGATCGACACATCAGAGGACCAGCCAGACAGTTTGAGCTGAAGCATGGGATGGCTTTAGGGACGTCAAAGGGATCGCAACACATCATGCTACAGACGGCGTCGGTGGAAGCACGACATGGAGGCGGATCATCAGGAGAGCAGCAGATGGACAACAGGTAGATGGGTCTTTGCAGCAGGCCAGCGCTCGGCGAAAAAAGTGTGCTCTGGTAGAAGCTGCCACCCCTCGAAGCAGGCTGTTTGATCATCTATTCCTGTTTTAAAGTGCTTTTTTTATCAGTATTACATAAAGGCTTGCAAATTAATTTCCCTTTGCTTTCTTTTGATCTAATTTTTGTAAAACTTTCCACATTTACATGTTTAAAGCTTTTTTCTAAACATCTCAGGCTTTTTTAGGTCTTACTCTGCATACTTTTGTCCTTATGGTAGGGATCCAGTGATGTAAAAGATTTGGGCCGACATCAGGTGTTATTCTTGCAGTTGTGGCCAATTACTGGTGCGTCCATATTCTTAAGACAAATTGGAAAAATGACTACATCTCTGACATTCTTCGTCACTTAAACAACCCACAATCCTCGCCATGACTGTCACATGATCATACACATGGATAAAGACATGCACAAATGTGACGACTCTTTAAAACAGAACAGAAGAAGATGCAGTGCTTCCGTCTGTGCTGAACGTTTGAGCTCAGCTAAGTGTTGGAAATGACAGTTTGTCTAGGTTCTATTGACAGTTCAGATGTTACAGCACCCCCAATAATCTTAGACTCTTTTAATGTTTCTAATAGACATGTTTTACCATTGCACCAATTTGGTTTTCCCTTGTAGCCTTCAGCTTGTTGACAAAGAACAGTCAGATCAGATTGCCTCAATCAGAATACCCTGATCTGAGTAAATGTTTATATGCACGACATCTGAATTATAATTTGGCGTAAACCACGTTTGTCATTCAGATTACAGTTCTAATCCAATCAAAAATATTCTAAGGTATTTCTTATTGTTAGTTTATTCCAATTATTTACATTCATGTAAACAAACCAAGAGATGCAATTTATAATCACTGGAAGGATACATACTAATTCTTTATAGATCTATGAATAATTTAACAGATACGATAAGTCATGAACACATTTATTTAACTGTAATGTTAGAAAATCTGTAACAAGTATTCAGTGGCAGCCTCTACCAGCTCCTGACAACATAAGGGGTAGCCGTCCCTCCCAGCACCCACCTGGGTGCTGCAAGGGCCAAGCGGAGGCAAAAGGCCAACATCTCCAAGCTGTGACTCAGGGGACGGGGTCGCGCTGAGTCGGAGGGGGCTTTCGCTCGCAGCGACAGCCGTGAGGAGCTGGTTCTGTTGATAGGACTCTCCGGGCACGCTCAGCCTCTGGAGCTGAGCTAAAGTCTGCTGGCGTACGGACGCCATCTTGGCCTGGTGGCGGCGTAGCTGAATTAGGAGCAGAGTGAGCTCCTCGGGCTGTCGGGGTACCACAGGATACACTGACCACACACGCTGAATAAAAATCAGTCCACCCTTAAATAACTTATTGCACGTTCTCAGCCCTTCCTCACTATTCGACATTAAAACTGTATAGCACTTTGAATTGTCTTGTACACGAAAAAGTGCTATACAAATAAAACTTGCCTTGCCTTGCCTTAAAACTGTCAGTTTTCTCTTTTTTTCTTTCTTATTTCAAACATAACACATATAAAGTTTTTTTTTTAAGCGTTTACAGATGTATTGACATTAAACTATTTTTTAGCAATCTATGTATTGTAAAGTTGGCCCTAATAAATCCCCTGGACAAGGTTAACAAGCAGCTTTGCAGTGTTTTATAGGAAAGGCTAGAAATGTTTACACAACCTTCACAATCCAAAGTACAAACTGTTTCGGCATCACGTGTGCAATCATTAAACGTACCGTTTTGCCATGAAGGCTGGGCGCGCTGACTGTATGAGTGATGTAACCAGTTGGAAGCATCGAGCCTCTCTCAATAGTCGTGGCCTGCAACACACAAACATCCGCGTTTCCACTTAATGAAAGGAGAAAAATATGTAGCTGCCGAATAAGTTTGGATTGACAATCAAAACTACTATTAAAGTCAAATTAAGTTGGTAAATAAAACACTAAATGTTATAAAAATCCATGTAGACAAACTTACAAAAATAAGATCGTAAAACATCTCCTTTCCAACCTGCCTGTAAGTTTGTGCGTGTGTGTGTGTGTGTGTGAAATCTACTTACATCAATATTAAACAGTCTTTACTTGAACACAAAGGAAAAAGTTCTTTTCCAAAACTATTGTGATTTAGATGCTTTTACTCTAAATCTGATGCCACAAAGAACTATTTCTCAACAGGCTAGAGCAAAGCTACAGCTTAGAAATAATACACATGGCCTTGCAAAAGTATTAATACCCCTTGAATTGTCCCACATTTCATTGCCTTTGACTCATTAAGCCCTGCAACAGTGGTAGCCAATAACAAAAATCGTGTTTTGTTTTCTCTCCATCTACATTGAAGTTCCATGTTTTTGTAATAAGTTTTAAATATTTCATGTTTTGTTTTTTTGTCACTGTGGGTTGCCAGCTGTAAACTAAATAGTTAACTGTAAAAACTTGATAAATATGGATTTAGAGCTAAATGTTTATTTTGTAAACTAAACGCTTAGTTTGGAGCTATTATTGCTATTGGATGTTCATTTTTAACTGGTATTTATAAAAACATGGTAAAAAATGACATTAAAATGTGCATTTTTCAGAGTATGTGCCTGTTTTCAACCCTTTTTTACACTTGTTGGATTTTGCACAAATCCCCCTAAAGTAAGAGATCTTGAAAAATCTTGAACAGGTCACTTAGGTCGTAAAAAAAGTCCAACTCAGGGCAATTACATTATTATGGCCTCATTAGATAATTAGGAATCAAGGAATCAAGGAATTTTATTTGTCATCACATCACATGTGGTACATGAGGTGGGACGAAATTCTAATCCCCCGGTCAAGTTTACACCCTGATAGAATTTAAATAATACAATAAAATATAAAGAACTATACGAGAAATAGAATATGACTACACAGAATCTACAATATAGACACAGAATCTACAACATGGGACTTCGGACATAGCAGCAATGAAAATTCGGAGTGTAAGTGACATATTAACTGACATTTTAAAGTGACATTTTAAAGTGTGATATTAAAGTGAACAGTGCCGGTTAAATGAGAAAGTGTTGTTCATTTGTAATTGAGTGTGTTTGAGAGTCTCACAGCTTCAGGAATTAAGCTGTTTCTCAGTCTGGTGGTTTTACACTTGATGCTCCGCAGCCCCTGCATGAGGGGAGCGGGACAAAAAGTGAGTGTGCTGGGTGTGTGGGGACCTTCATGATGCAATTAGAGATAATTAGTGAATAAATAGCATAATATAAACCAGCGGTGTCCAAAAAATATTTGAATTATTTTCTATTCTATGTCTATCTCCAGTATAGTTTTACCTTCAGCATCTGAGATTTGCTCCTACGGGGGGACACACTGAAAGGAACGTTCAGCATCGTCATTTCACCAGCGGGCTTCACCGTCACCCGCTCCGCGGGTGTGTGGGGCCTTCGGTTGGGTGACATGGTTCTGGTGGAGCCGGGTGGAGGGCCCGGCGGAGGGATGTCTGCGGCCGAGGGCGGCACCGACACGCAGCGAAGAGGCCTGTCTGACCTACGTAGCGAAGACGACGGCGTAACGTTGGACGGGGGGCGAGGGCCAAATGGGTATTCTGGGGCTGGCGTGTACATTGGCGCCGTGGGGCTCCCATGGCGGAACCGCTGCCGTTGCTCCCATTCGTAAAGCTGCAACGCAGTGTTGGAGCCCGGGCCCCCCTGATCTGGGCTGAGGCGTAAGTGGTTCAGGCGGTCATGGGCGTACTTGTACTCGCTGAGTCGGCCCGGCAGGGGACTGTGATGAGAGGTGTTTGGTAGAGTCTGATAGGCATCCATGGAAGTGTACTTGTGCTGGGTTGGCGTCGTCCGATGGGGAAGGGAGCTTTCTCTGGAGGGTAGGCTGTAGAATACGAAGAAGATAAAAATGTTAAATTCTTTAAGGTCATGAAGCTCAGTTTCATTCATCCATTTCATGACTGAGAGGTACATTTTTCTGCAGCTATAAAAGTATAATAAACAATGACTACCTACCTCCGTTGCTCAGCCTTCTGAACTTGGACCCACTGCTCCACCTGCTCCAAAGTGTTTCTCCTTTGCAAATGCCTGATTGTGTCGGACGCGGCCGGCTCCGGCGCCCTCTGGTACGTCCCGGCCGCGATGCCGTTGGGCTCCAAGATGGGGCTCGGCATGGACACCAGGCATTTCCTCGTGCAAACGCTGGAGGGCAGCGTCGAGGTGGCACGTGACGGAGCACGGGACGGAACCCTGGAGACCGGAGCAGAGGCGGACGCCCGGTCCAACGGCAGGAGGGCGACGGCGGCGGGGTTAGATCGGGGGGAGCTCTGTTTGTCCATCTCCAGAGCAGAGCTTCCTTTGGGCCGCTCTATGGCAACAGTGTCCTTGTGAAAGCTGCAGAGCTCCTCTGTGTTACGGTGGATGGGCTCCAGCAGAACCTCGTGGACGATTGCTCTTGTGGTCTCAGAGTCTAAAGTTTGATATTTGTGATTCACGTGGTTTGTTTGTGGAACAGCCTGTTGAAGCGTGTTGACTTTGTCAGCAGGTCTGTACGGAAAGAAAAAAAGAGGACTAATGTCACTTGTAAAACCTCCAAAGTGGTTTGGTTGGTCGATTTACATTTGTGTCATACCCTTTCCATTTTCGTACTCTTCACAGCTGATTAGTTACACAAAGCTCTGAGATTTTCAAAAATGTAGATATTGTATAACCTAAATTAATGTTAAAGCTCTCAACAAGCTCCACCCTGAATTGTGTTTCTTGGTCTTCGTGATGCTGCTTGTTCTGTAAGATTTTCCAACAAAACTTTGACCCCTTCACAACATCTATGAATAATAATTAATTTCCATACAACTTTAGGAGACTTTTTAGGGAGAGTAAGGCTTGCCAAATATTTTTCATCCATTGATAAAAAAAATAAAAATTTTAAACACCTGCCTCAAACAGGAGTTGAGCAACTTCAGCCTCTATATCACTAGTTTGGTCTGAATAATGTTCACAAGAGAGCTTGCTATGGTCTTGTTTGGAGGAAGATGCTAACAGACTCCAAACAGGGTTGATGTAAGCCCCGCCCCTTCACTAACTCTACCTAACGAACAAACTAGAGGTAAAGAGGCAGCAATTGTTCAGTTTTTGGTAAATTGCGAAAAATAATATAAATAAATAGAATGATATTTAAGTCATTCCCACACTTGCAGCTAATATATTGACCTGCGATTCATAGCAAACACATAGGAAGATATCTAGACTTCCTGTTTAAAGTAGCCAATCTGACATCAGTGTTTGTAAAGAACCTGCCCTAGTACCGTCCACTTAAGGTAAATGTGGGAGAGTTTAAAATTTAAAACTCTCCCACATTTACCTTAAGTGGACGGTACTAGGGCGGGTTCTTTAGATTTACTTCAGCTTCAGCATATGAACATGAAATAATTTTAAACCATGAAATATCTTTATGTAGTTTTTAAAACAAAATAAACACATTCAACAAATTTCTTTTGTATTTAATTGCTGTTTGAATAAATAACTGACATTTAAATAAATCACTTAGAATTATTCTCATTTGGCACTCTTCACTCTCCATAGGTCAGCACAGAAAACGGAATAATTGTATACATCTTCAAATAATTATATATTGTTTTTTAAAATAAAATAATCTAATTCTCTGAGGCACATATAATTATGCCAATATCTAACACCTTTTTCTGTATTTATTTGAAGTCTAACAAATTAATGAAACATATAAATAATAATTTCATAAGTTGTTTATTTGAATTGGGATCTGGAAGGGTCTGAAACAAAAACACACATCACATTGTTTGGCTGAAGATTGAGATGAATAATTACACAACATTCCACTAAAACCAATTTTTTTTCACAACAGACCTTCTTGTAAGGCCATTCTCCCACCAGTTCGCTTTAAAAAAACTCATTCGTACCTAATTGATCATTAAATAAGTCCCTACATTTCATTTGATCACCAGAAAATCATGTTCCAACTTTCTAAAAGTTTGGATCTTTGTTCTTTGGTCCCGAACTGAATTTGAAGTAGATGCCTGTCACATAAAAGAGAAATTTTAAGCCTCCTCTTCCACTTTAAGGACAGAACTAAATACACCATACAGATCTCTCTTTTTTTCTTTTTGAAAAGCTACGCAGATGACAAGCGAAGCCTTGAAGGCATAAACTGATTTGAAAGCCATTAATGAAGTCCAACATTAAACAGCCTTGAGAATTTTTCATGTTTCTGTCATGAAATACAAAAATTTGCATTATATTAGGAAAGCCTGGGGTGTCAAGATTCTCCTTCCAATCCCAGCAGCTATTATCTAAAAATAAATCAGACAAATATATAAACTGGTGACTGGTTTGACCCCGTTTGATGTTATTTTTAAAGCACTGCATTTTGCGTCCTGTCGATATTAATTAAAAATAAACACTCACACCAAATATCTAAGCAACACAAAAGTGCGACGTGCAAGTTGAGGGAACTCCCAGTCGGAGGTTTGGTTTTCTATCAGTGATTAAGAACCAGGCGGCGATGCGTTGTGGGATTTCCCTCGTAACAACAGCGTAATGAAAGAGGATGATGGTAAGTGAAGGGTTGGCGTCTGACGCTGCCAGTGTGGACATTCACGTATTTGATCAGCGCCACCTCCCATCGTCAACGCATTAATAACACATAAAGAGAGGAGCTGTTACTTCAAAAACAACCATCTTCTGAATTCTTCATAGTACAAAACAAACTCGCTGCACACGAGCGGACGCTTAAATCATACAGGCCAAAGTTGGACAAACAGAGATCCTGGAAATATCAAAGACTATTAAATATTATAATGAAGATTGTTTTTGATTTCTATAAGTTAAGGCTAGTCATATAGAAGTATGAGGTCAAACTCAGAGAGCCAATAGTTGTTGTCTGGATACCAAACGTAATATATCATCAGAATTTTAAACTGATGACGATGCCAACATCTTGGTTGTGATAACTTTTTTCTCCACTACTGGTGGCACGAGAGCCTGGATCAATATGACTGAATCCAAATACTGATAGCAAATATTTATCTGAACCGTTTGAGTAATTTATGAAAGTGTTGTATCATGAAGTTTAGAGCAGAGTTTGTGGGAGTGATGCTCAGACTTTAAGCTGTGCCAGATGTATTTATATAAAGACTGATTAATTATTAATAGGTTTTATTATTCCTTTTATCCTTATCACAGCAAATACCACAAACTGTTGTGATAAACGTCTATGTATTTTTATCCCCTGTATAAAAAGAAGTCGAATAAAAAGTTTTCTTCATGGATTGTAACAACAGTAGCACTTAACCACATCATCAAAAGGTTTAGAAATTTTAAACAAAGTAAAGATGAAAGATTTTTAAAATCCTCTTAACAATGGATTGTAAAGACACTGTGGGTTATTATTATTGGATATTTAATTGTTGAATCATACACATTCTTTAAGAAGACCTACTCCAAACTAATTTTTATAGGAAAATAGAAACATTTAATAGAGACAAAGGTTTTAGGCGCTCATGGAATCTTTCACCCTAAGTCAGCAGCCTGAAGCTACTGGAGTTACAAGTGGCTCTTTGAACGTTCAATGACTCTTAATACTTTCTCAAAAATGATATTGAACCAACTAATGCTTTTACATGTAGTTTTAATAACAAATGCAGGGTTTTAGTAGTTTACCACTTTTTTCATAGAGTGATTAATTGCAGAAAGTTTTCAACCGAACATTTGGTTTTCCACATCACTTTCAATAAACATCAACTTTTTTGTTTGTTCAAAACCGTAAACAAAGAGTTTTTTTTAAATCGTGGATATTTATCCTTTTTTTTTTTCTTCATTTGGAAATAAAGACATTTTATTTGTCAAGTCATGAATTTTGAGCTCACCAAGGTGACATGTTTTATAAAGCTTGAAAGCTTATTTTTCTTGTTACTTACAAACATACTAAACCAAATATCCTCTGGCTGTGTGCTTTAATGTGCATGTTATAAAGGTCTACCTGAGTGCGTCAGGGTGGTTCTGCATCAGCGTGGCCTGATTCATGGCCTTCAGCCAGGTGGTCATGTCATCTTGGGTGTCGGCGCTGAAGTAATACGTTCGCATCCCAGTGTGCTCTGCCTGCGAGCCAATCACAGAGCTCTGCTTGTAAATGTAAGAACGCATACCAGTGTGGCTAGCCTACAAGGAAGAGAGCAGAAGTTAGGTCAGGAGGTGGCCGCAGCTGCACACGAATCATTTAAAGAAGGGTGCAAGGGTAAAAGCGACAGGGTGGCATGCTGTCCATGAGAACATAAAAAAAAACACATCAATGGCAATACAAGCGCTGACCAATGCAGAGAGCAAGATCGAATGATACGGTAGCACAGATGATGAAAAAAAAAAATCAGGCACTTAGTAGACACAACCTTCACCAGTGGGACACACTTATATAATACACAATGGAAAATACAGACACTATGATAGAGAACTTTGTCCCTTAAAACTGTTTACCTTAAGTTATTTTTATTTAGAAACCTACTACAAAGATGTAAAAGCTGTTCGGTACCCACAGGAAAATGAGATGTCTGGACCATGAGATGTCTGGTAGACATCTGGTACTGTAGATTAAGTAATGGCAAAACGATCGACAGTCCTTGGAAGAGGGAATCTACACTGCACCAAACTTGTTAATGTATAATAAAACTGTA
This sequence comes from Orestias chungarensis, assembly GCA_032876305.1. NCBI lineage: Eukaryota > Metazoa > Chordata > Actinopteri > Cyprinodontiformes > Cyprinodontidae > Orestias > Orestias chungarensis. The sequence goes on along the minus strand of JAVLVB010000169.1, from coordinate 1,257,410 downwards.
GTGATTAATGTGAGTTTCTTGATAAAACAAATTTCATTAGTTCAAGGTCCACTCGTTCTTTACTTGAGTTCAAACCAACAAGCAGAACAGAACAAGTTCCATGTTGGTGTTAAACACTGTAGCATTCAACACACAGAGAGAGACCTTTAATACTGATACAGCATGAACAACATTTACTTAACAGATGCATCATTTTTATATTTTTAACGGGACTTTGACTTGAAAACGCATGACTATGATTTGACTTTTCCATTATAGCTCTGGCTGTATGTTCAAAATGGGAACAGTGACTTGAAGCTTTAGTTTTCCATCATACAAAATGCTTTGGATTGGGCTAAAAAACTTTTGGACTCTGGCCAGAAGATCTCATTCCCTCGTGTAATGACCTACTTTTATCAATGGCTGTCTTCTCAGTCACTCGTCACCATAAAATCCAGATTTGTGCAACAAACAAAGTTGTTGACAGAGTTTCCCACATTAATTACGGATATCAGCAGCTCCACCAGACAGACCTCGTATGGTGGCCCAAGAAAGTAAAGGAAACGCAAAGCCAAAAAAAGAAAAACTACAGAAACCACAACACAATAGCAACCATCACAACAACAGCAAAAGCTGCAACACAACAACAAAAGCCAAACGCAAGAAAAAGGCCCAACTAAGCAGCAAAACACCACAATGCAAAAAAGGCACAATGCAAAAACAGAACTTCAATAAAACAATATCAACATGGCAGCAACAAAAAGGCTTAAAAAAGAGACACCAAAACAGTCACAACGCAACAACGAAACACCACAATGCACAAAGGAACAATGAAAGAGCCAAACTTCAATCCAACAAAACAATCAAAAACCAACAACACAACAAAAAACCAACGATACAACATTAAAAAACCCAACGATACAACATTAAAAAACCCAACAATAAGACATCAAAAACCCAATATTACAACATCAAAAACCAACATTACAACATTATAAACCAACAATACGACACCAAAAACCCAACATTACAACATCAAAAACACCACACGACATCAAAAACCCACAAACCAACATCAAAAACCAACATTACAACAAAAACCTATAATACAACTTAAAAAACCAACAATGCAACTTCAAAAGGCACTATACAAAACAGAAACACCACCACAATGCAAAAAGGCACAATGCAACAAATGAACTTCAATAAAACAAAATTAACCTCAACCACAAAACAAACAAGAACAAACAATAATGCAAAAAAGCCTAAATACATCAAAAAGCCACAATGCAACATAAAAAAACCACAAAGCAAAAAGGAACAATTAAACAGCCAAATGTCAATCTAAGAAAATCAACAATACATCAATAAAAAGCCACAAGACTACAAAACACCATATTGCAAGAAAAGGCCCACAATAAAATGCTTAAACAATCTGTTTAAGCATAACTTGCTGTTGCTACATTGTGTGGCTTTTGCATTTTGTTGACCCCTCTGGGCCACCGTAATCCTGGATACCTGGTTTGCTTCCCTAAAAAATGCTCTCCATACTGGGCCTTCAAATTTATATTTATTTTGTGAATAAGTGAGACCCTGCAGAGATTCACAGCTTTTGTTGGTATTAAGTGTTAGAGTCTTCATTCCAACTTGTTTCCACTTTCCTGAGGGACTTAAAATTATTCATCGCAGCTCGAGTTTCAGAGCCATCGCTTTTATCTATAAGGCTATTTCACAACTGAGAAACCCACAAGACGAAGATGTAGTGAAAAAGCTCCTCTGGTTGTGTAGGTGGAAACAGCAGGAAAAACCAGACAGCACGGTAGCGCGTACAGATGGAAATCAGGGAGGCGTTTGGAATAGAGGGTTCCTTTTTTTTTTTTTTTTTTTGAAAATCTGATTGTTTATGGCTGCGCTGGCAACTACATCTTCAAACGATATCTACAGTCTCCCCCATAGGTCAACCATCTCAAATCCAGAGAAGAGCCTCAAGAGGTGGATACCAAGAAGTGTTCTGATTGAAAATCCATTACCAATTGATTACAGGCTGAGAATATTCCAGCTTCAGCGCCTAACATGATGCCAGGGTCTATTTCTAGCTTACCCCAGAACAAAGGAAACACAATCAACGATGTAAAACCAGTCAGTAATTTAAGGAAGACTATATTGGTAACAGATGCTAGTTAATTAACAATCTGTTTTATTTGATAAAGATGTCTTTGGTCAGAAAGTGTGATGATTAGATCCCCTTAGAAGCTGCTAAACTTCACAGAACACAGTTTTTTTTTCCATAAACCAATTTTCCCTTTTCCTTCTTTTAGTCGCAGAAAGCGGCAGACAAGCAAGAGCACTCTTCAAAGATGCATATAAATGGAAATCAAATAAACACAGAATCTCTCATACTCTAATTCCTCCCCTGAATAATGAATGCAGGATAGAACAGGAGATTGTGTTTGGATGCGGTGCCAATATTTTCTCCATGCTCTATGCTTGGTTTACATTAGAGGACGAACGTGCTTCAGCAGCTTTGCTTTCTTGTTTTTCTGTCAGCAACACACTGATCATTACACCCACTCTGACACTTGAAAATACACAGAAAAAAAACAAAAAACATTCTTGAATAAAGCAGACTGTCACCCCTGCTGTTCTCCTTCGTGTTACTGTAAACTCTAAACAAACCCTGGCAAAGGAGCACACAACACGCGCACCAATACCACTCTTGTTCAAATCTGCTCCTCAAAGAGACTTTCACACAAGCTTGTTTTCAGAGTTCAAACCCTAAACACAATGGAAACATTTTGACAGAAAGTGTCCGGCTCGGCCAGAACATGTGCTTGACCCTGAGACGTCTAGATATACGGATTATGACTGCACTGTGTTTTCAGGGGGTTGAGGCAGGATTAGCCTGAGTGCGCTGACAAAATTAATTGCGCAAAGGTCGGATTTAATTTGTATTTCTTGTCTGATGGTTCATTCCATTGTAGCGGTGACACGAGCCACACATTTACTCATTCTTAAATATCTCTGAATAATCCACCCTTAAAAAGTAATCAATATGTCGGCACTTTAAACTTAATCTTATTGTGATAGTCTCTGTTCAAAACTACAATTTCTGTACGATAAGTAATAAAATATATAACTTTATCAGATTTAGGAACACTTATGGAAGTGGCACAACTAAGGGTGGTTAAAAATCACTGACCCATTCAGACAGCCATGAAAAACTTCGATATGAGTCGCATTTGCCTGCTGTGTAAACATAGCCTAAATTCTGTATTCACCATCTAATTTTAACACCTACCCTTTTAGATAGTGAATATGATGGCTGTCAGTGATGATGGGACAGCCTGTGTGGAGCAGGAGCTGCCAACCGCCACAAACAGGCTGACCAGGTGAGATCTCCTGGAGATGCTTATCCCCTGGATCACCGGATGGATTATTTTCTTCTGCAGCTAAAGCATCCAAGGAATACTTTTTATAGGTGCCCATTTAAAAATAAATACTAATAATCAAAATGTTTTGTTCCTGGAAAATTAAAGGGTAATGTAGCATTTAACCATAAGCAGATCTGTATCTAATACGATAACTCTAACATCTCCACCGCTGCTCTATCAGGGTTCCCACTCTTTTCTTGAAATTATTTTCCAGGAGTGTTCCAGAACTTTTCCAGTACATTTTCAGGACTTTTTCAGCTGCTACAGTATGAGTATCTTTACCACATGGCACCTAACTGCTTATTTCACATATTAGATGCTAAACTGCATTTTGTTGTTCCAGTATTGCTCATAAGGTTACTCAAGTCATCTAAGAAACAAGATTCAGGGTTGTATGAAATATATTTATTTCTAACTCTCAGACATTAAATATTGCAAGCTATCTTTTCAGTCTGGCTTTTATGTTGTGTCTTACTATTTTATTTGAATGGTTATCACTTTATAATTATTCTACTTATTAATTTGGCAATGTTTAATCCCATTCATTTATGCTAGCAACATTGTTGAAATGAACATGCAAGTCTTCAGTTTTCACTGCCCTCTTTACTCATTTAGGCTAAGGGGTGTGCATCTCACTCATAAGGTGTTTCGCAGATACACTGGGTGGTGTCGCCGTATTGGGTCATAAAGACGATTGTGGGATTGTGTGGGGGTAAATAATCCGGAGAGCTCCGTTTACTTCGTTTTGAAGAAAGAAAAAATGGGTAGAGGCGACAACTTTGGACGGCTAACGGTGACGGTGGTACGTATCGACGTCACTTCCTGTTGTTGCTCCGTGTGTCTGTTAGCGTCTGTTAGCGTCTGCTAGCTCCGCGCGCTCTCTTATTACTCCTTATTCTCTGTCCTGAGACGTTTCTAAACTCACCTTCACGTTAATCACACATTTCTGTTGCTCCACTGAAGTTTATAGAAACCGTAATTGTTCTAAA
>JAVLVB010000169.1:1234352-1252911 GCA_032876305.1 Orestias chungarensis | reverse complement strand
TCTGCCTGCTGATTCCAGAGGAGTGAATGCTGCAAGTCAATGACTCGATGCAATCTGCTGGGGTTCCTTAGATTGGAAACTTTTTCAAATTGATTTGTTAGAATGTATCCTTGATTTTAATTGATTTTTTGTAAAGTGCCTTGAGACGACACTTGTTGTAAATTGGCGCTATATAAATAAACTGATTCTTGATTCTTGAACTGAGTACAAGTACAGATCTTATTCTGTCACCAAGGGATAAAACACTCTAAAACACTCATCAGGATGCTGTCCAGATAAAGAGCACCAACATTACAAATCACACTAGGGCTCAGACAGCCTGTTATTTTCAGGAGCTGGGATGTATTCAATTAGATGATCAGGCAGAGGGAATAGGAAGGAGGGTAGTTAGAAATGACATCTAAAACACCAAATGTATAAACTAAATATTTGAAGGAAAGCAAAGCAGCATCCTGAGGAAACAGCTGTCAAAGTGCATCTCCCTGCTCTCCACGACTGCCTGACCGATGCCTTCTTAAAGCCACAGTGGTGTTAGAGAACGTCGGTTTGTATACGTGGACAGACATCTTCTGTAAAATCTAATTTCAGACCTAATTGAATTTTTAATTTAATCACATAAAAAAATAAAATACATCAAAATCTTTCAAGGTGTAGAGTTTAAAAACTTGAAAATATAGATGAAATGAGTAAATCTGGTCCTATCAGACACACGCAGCACACGCCATCAGCGGACCAAAAAAAAAAACGGGAGTATATGGCCTGCAGTCACAGAGAATGCTGAGAGGGTCATTCAGCTCTAAGTGTGCAGCTAACACACCCACACACTGAAAGCTCACAGCGCTCTGTTTGGCTGTGTGTGGGAGTTGGTGACACTTCTAAGTCAGTTTCGGATTATTGTGTAATTGTGTTTGATTTCACACACACACACAAATATTCCTTCATTTTCATTTTTTCTTTCAGCCCTATTTTTCACACTAGGCTTGTATCAGTTCAACCCACTACGTCCTTTTAAAACGCTTCCTCTCATTATCGTTTTGTATTTTCCACTCCGAATCACTTCCTGCCTTTTTTTTGCCACAGCAGCCTGAAAATATCACTAAGTCTCACACATGCACACAAAAAGGCTCACAATGGTGTTTGGACGTCGCTTTTCGGACGACCGTTGAGAAACGGGCACTTTTGATTTGTCCAGGCGCTATTTAAGGGCTCCCTTGTGTCCTCACAGATAAGCTACAGCTGCCAGAGTGCCACAAAGCTCCTGATAAGTTACGTTCTCCTCAACCAGCCACCATTAGAGCTGGATTCAAACTGAGAACACTTGGGGGAAAGCTCCCTGGGGTTTTGGCTTCAGTGTCTGGGGTGTAAGTGACATTACATTAAAACAAAATCTCTAAACTGATTTAAAAAGTATGCACGTGTAAGCTCACATGGCCAAAACAGACACTGTATTTATTCTAAAACAAAAAAATTAAATAAATAAAACTAAACGGCAATAATGATCATTCCGTTTTCCATATGACTTTATCATCATTATCATCGTTTGGCTGAAGGTGGAAGAACTCCTGAAACTGAGTCTGGACGATGTATTCCCACATCCTTCTGAGGTATGAGCGGTGACTGTGGTTTGTTCCCTTCTTGTGAGAAGCACAGATTTTTGCCAATTGTATTCCAGGCCAGAAAAACTGAAACAGCGGATTGCAAAAGCTATTCTGAGCCCAAAAAGAATGGGTATTAAAAGGTTCCTGGAAATGTAGTGGAGTCGAACGTTAAATATTTGTCTCTTAACTGTGAGGAATGAAAGTCACAAGTTTCCCAAAAAAAAACAACCACTTCAGTACAGTACTCTAGTAGATTTACTCCATTACTGATGATGGTGTAAAGCATGAAGGTTATGCTACTATAGACTTACTCAAATAGGTTACTAATTTTGGTGGGTTTAGATTTTGGGTTTAGTTAGGTGACATTTTAACCTTTTTCTGCACACTGACTGCATGCTGGCGCACCAGAGAAGCAGTGACATACACCAGGAACAAAAACCATGATGGTGCACAATGCAATAACACAAACAGGAACAAAAATAATCACTAAAATATATAAACATTATAAATACAATCGTATAAAGTAAGTAACACAGACGGAAAAAAAAGTCTCAAGACATGCATCAAGACAAAGGAATATACGCAGCTGCTGTATATTCTCTCATATTCATACCAAACAACCACACCAGCGACAGGAATATAAAGGTTCACATCTGGCAAGAGAGTTGACACGAGAGCAGTAGAGTACCTATTCATGGGAGGGCTTTCACTGGGCGGCTCAACATACTCAAAGGGAGGGAGGTCCCAGTCAGCCAGCCAGCCAATGGTAACAAGAGAAGGTAGAGGGTTTGGTAAATAGTGGGGAACGGGAGCAGGAAGGTTGAGGGGGGTGGGGGTGTTCAGGGTTATTTTGTGCAGCATACTGTGCAGTTTGTTTTTTTATCTTAGTGAATAGTAAACCGACCTTTTAGGAATATATCAGCATTATTATTAAGACCAAGTACATAACTACTTGGTTTTACTTGTCCAAAGAACATCGTTCCGCATGTTGCAGTTTTTCTGAGCATTGTATAATATGACCTTGGAAGATTAGCAGCAGTCTAGCTTCCAGCCCATGCCTTGCCATAGACCTCAAGTTAAAAATTACCCTGTTGCTACCTCTGCTTTTCTAAACAGCTTTGTTGGATGAGATGGTTCGCCTAAAACCTCTGTGTTGGCTTTCTGTTATTAACAGGATTCAAACAAAATGGATTCAAAATAATGTTTCCATTACAAAGTGGTTGAACCTCATCCTACCAATCTGAACTCTTTGTTCTTCATGCTAAGGTTCAAAAATAGGGTTGTTCTTTCCAAAATCTAAACTTAGTACTGCTCCAGATCAGTAAACTACAACATTTCAGCAGCAAGGATGTTCTTCTTTTTTTGCGGGGGAATCAAGACAATATTGCTGTGTAAATTCATTTACATCCAATCATTGAACAGGGGGTTGAATAAGGAACTCAGATGTCAGTGCAACAAATTAAATTTACTGCTGAAATGATCAGGACTTAATGCACCTTCCTGTTTTATGGACCAAGCTCTGTAGAAGTAACTTATCAACAGGTTGTAAACAGAAATCAGACAGTCGAGTAGACGTTCCTTCTATCCAGATAGAAGTGATAAGGCCACTCAGAGAGTAACACTTAGCTCAAGGTTTAATCAAGAACAAGGTTCAAAGGCTAAAGGTCTGATCGCTTTTGGTGCCAAGATGTATCCACAACAACAAGGTCAACAACTTAGTTTTGAAGCAACCATTTTGTTTTTTGAACAAAACAAATCCACAATTTGCATTCTATACACCAGATTGGACGAGTTTCTTGATCTGACTTGAACATCTGCACGCTACCATGTAAGGCCGGCATGTCGGACTGAGCCGTTAAAAAAGGCAGTCCCTTGGGGAACGTATAAGCTTCAGGTCGATGAAAGACAGTCAGCTGTAACAGCCATTGTTACAATAGGTGGGGAGTTCCTATGTAGTTGCATAATACCTGTAGCTGTAAGTGCTGAAAGAGTAACACTAACACACATTAAATTGTTGAATGTACATAAATAAGACTGAATAGTGTTTGTTACTTCTCTGAGTTGAAAATCAAATACAATACCTGGTGAGAGCCACACTCTGCTGTATGGGAAACCAAGTGATGCATATGTGAAAAAGAAAAACTTTGTTGATCTGTTACCTCTTCATCATTTGGTTACGTCGCAAAAACAAACCAAAATGTTTTTGTTGGAGTTTTTTGTGATACACAAGCTCAAAGTAGTAATAAAAATATGGCAATATCAATCAGTATTTAGCCCTCCTTTTTCTTAGCACTCTAGAGTCTCAAGAGACACATAAACAGACGCTTGAAGATGTGTTTAAATATTACACCATCAGCGCAAAGCAGGTTTTATCTGCTGACTGCCATCAAAGATTGCATGTTTTCAAGAATGGTCAGTGCTTGAACAGAACTTGCACTTCACAGTCATTCACCCAGTCATGCACACATTCACAGGCAACAACAATCTGACAGAGGAGAGGCTACCATGCACCAGGCACCACTGGGCCCTCAGCATCACCAGCTGGACATTCGACCTCCTGAGCCTCTGTCGCCTCAAGAAGTAGCGATCTGTTCACCTCTGATCTAAACTGTTGGTAAGCAACGCAGTGGTGTGGGGTTACTGCAGAGTAATATAAATGAACACCACCAGCTTGCTGATCTGGTCTGGGGAGAATTCTTGGGAATCTCTGATGTTTTTTTCTCTCTCTAAACTTGTTTGCAGAGATCCAACATTCAAATATTATTCCGGTACTTGTATTTTTTTTTTTACATTTTGTCCTATCCTGCAATATTATTTAAGTATTTTTTCTTGATTTTATTGTATTTGACATTACTGAAAGGCTTACAATCCACGCTTTCAGGATCTGCAAAAAACCTAAAACGTCTTCAGGCAGACATGTTCCTAGCTTTTGTTGTGTCCACCATCCGATGTCTCAGAATGGTCCAACCTAAATCTAACTGAGAATCAGTGGTAAGACTTAAAGTTGATTCTTACACACCTTCTAGATTCAATCTGCCTGAAAAGCAGCTATCTGAAAAAGAAGAAATAAAGGTCTGAAGATGAGTGAAGCTGGTAGCTACTGTACATGCACTAAAATAATTGACTTTGTAATTAAAGGGTTCCTATAACATATGAACTAGGTAATTAATCTAAAATCCTGTCAGGTTTCTGATACTTTTACTAAAATCCCAACAAATACATTTAGGTTTGTGTTCATAACCGGACAAAATTTGGAGAAGTTCAAAGGTTAGGCCTTGAGCATCAAACCTTCTCACGAGCTCCTCAGCCAGAAATGACAGAAATAACTCAGTGGAAACTTCTCAGTTTTAAATAGAATCAAGTGTATGCATTTTATCTCGAGTGGCTCCAGGGGGAATAAAACCCATTATCTTTCTGTCAGGATGGAATAACTTTGGTTTACTGCGCCACATTCAATTTGTGGTTCTGATGAACAGCATCAAGATACTCTTTCTTTAAAACTCACATTTCAGTGACTTTTAAAGTTACATTATTTTATTCATTTTTTTGCAATTCTCCGGAATGACTATGTTCCAAAACGCATTTAAACCCATATGATCAGTTTATGAGCTAGAAATTATTTGCTAATTTTCATTATTTTATACGTTTTTCATCTTAGCCTTAAGTTAAAATTCTAGTCAAATTAGAGTGAAAAATGTAAGAACAGTACAAACAGTGTGTGCACAACAAAAAAAAAGGCATACCTTAAAGGCATACTTGCGGCTGATGTGATCTTCTGGTCCAACAGGTGAAATGACATAGCTGGGCAGAGGAATACTGCCCAGGACTGATTCCTCTCTGCTGTCTGTATAGGGAGAGATAGAGAGAGAAGGTGCAGAGCGAGCGAGGGAGGGGGAAAATGAATGAGGGAGGGGCAGCAAGTGGATAATCAGGGAGGGGAAGGTGAGGAAAAACAGTGATAAAGATAGAGAGGAAAGGAAGGGCCAATAAAATGAGTATCACTCATCACCCACTAATTTCACCCCTGCCTGCCACCAGTATCATAACACTCACATGCCACCAATCGTTAGGACAGTGTTGTGCCAGAAACTAAATGAGCAGCAGAGCCGCGGAGTAAACGTTGCCCGGCTCCACCTGGCAATGCGCCGCCTTTCCTCGCTGACCTCACCCGAATACATGTTTATCCTTCTGTAGAGGCAACGACCTGGCTGACATGATCCAGTCCTTGACCTTTTTAGGTTAACCCTAAGCCTTAGTCTTAACACTTTAAAGAGTAATGTCACATTTCAAAAATATCCCTGGTCCTTTAGGTTTACACCTCCTTAAATATTTGCTTTCCCCAAGTGTTGTCTTAAAGCTTTACAAAGTGTCTGTGTGTGTATATGTGTGTGTGTGTTCAATGACTGACTGTAAAATGCACTGCTGATATGAAACCGTGTGCACATGCCACATGTCCGTGTCTCAGAATGTTTGGATGCAAGGGCGCAAACATGACAGTGTGGATTAAAGGGGAAGTTGGTTAAAAATAATCCAAGGACCTTTGGAGGAGACATTCTTTAAATGACGGCGGGGAGCTCTTCAGGCGTAATGAAGCATGCACATGGAGTAAACCTGACCGGCTCAGGGTTGGATTACATGTACAGTGCTTTTCACAAGTATAAATGGGCCTTCACATTTACAACAGCAATTTCTATTTGTCTGCGCCCCGGAATAATAAAGTTGTAGTAACAACTTTCAATGAAAGTACAACTTCAAGATTTTTTTGGTATGTTGTCGAAAGCGATTTAGAAATTTATGGTCTAACATTTCTTCACATTTTCCTTTGCAAAGTACTCCTACAGTACAGTTATACCATTACCATGTTCCACCGGGGGTTCAAATCAAGCTCCTGATCGAAATAAGCAACGGCTTTCGCTTAGCCACTCTTTCATTCAGAATGTATACTATATATAAAATAAAATAAACTGGCTTTGAACTTAACCTTTTCCACAATTTTGAAAACTATGATATAGTTTTCCTAGTATTATAAACAGTTGCTAAAATGTTCCAAAGTAAATGGATCTGGGAAGCTGAAGTAGGATTCACGCATTTTAAATGTGGTCCTCAACCCTCATGACATCCAGCCAAGAGGGGGTCAACAGAACTTCACGACAGTCTATTACATGAAATACCAGTAAAAAACATTAAAGGTGGTAATTGTAACAGGACAAAATGTAAAAAGAAAATACAGTACTAGTATAGGAATATGTTTCCAAGGAACTGGGTATACAATGATCAAACCTGAAGAACTGGTCATGGTGGTAGGTGGCAACATTGGAACAAATTTTATGAGTTATATTATCTTAGATTTATCTATAGCAATAGAAATAATGTACGCAGACTATAAAGAAATAAGGGGGATGTTACAAATCTTTATTACAAATTTGTAGGTGCACTCAGTGTTATTCGTCAGTAAAAACCGTGTATAAATGTGAATTAGGAGGTATTTTCTACCATGTGCATGCAGGTCTTCCTCATAAGAAACCTAAACCAGAAAAAAAATTGAAAGCTGGGCATACTACGATAATCACTGCAGATAGAAATTTTAGAGACCGCTGGGAAATTCTTGCAGAGATGTGTGAATCAATGTGAGCTGAAGCCATATTTGCTTAAACCACAAAATGACCTCACTCCCTTTTTAAAAACAGATTATGACTGGATTTGGGATTAGAAAAGGCAGAACTGACATAAAGGTTCTTCCTATAATCATATAAAAAATAACTTGGGGCATGGACTACATGGCATAAATAGTATGTTCTTTGTGAACAACAGTCTTAAAAAAGGATTTTGCTTATTTGCTCATAAAACACCACAGACAATGCTGGCTTCAATCCCAGGTTTAAAAATGTTTCTGCCCATAGTGAACCAGGCTTTCAGAGGTTGTATTTGCAGTACATAGAAGTCCTTAAGATAACTAACAGATTTAATAGCATTTTTTTGTTAATAGTTTTTTTTAGATAAAAAAAATCAGTTTACAACTATGATTTAAATTAAGAAATGAAAATAACCTGAAAATGTACATGGCCCTCTATTTTATATTTGTTCCACATATTAGGTCTCATTCTGACAAGCCAAATTCAGGCCTAATTACAGCCTGACCTCTAGATTTAAGAATGAACTTAAACAGAAGATTCTAACATGAAGTAGGATAAAATAAAATAAAAAGGAAAACAATTATCATACTTCTCAGACTAAAAGGCGCACTTAGGAGGCTTAGACTTTCTCAAACATTGGTTGTGCGCGTAATAATCCTTATGTGTGCATAGAGTTTCAAAACTGAAAATTTAGTTTTGCGACTTTGCTTTCAACTCTGACAAACTACCTTTTTTTTTGCAAGCCGTATTTTTTATCATGTATCTTATAATATGGCGCACCTTATAGTGCAGAAAATATGGTAATAAATCTAAACAGACATAAAAAAAATAATAATCCTTTAACTTTCCTTCTAGAAAGGGTTAAAGAGTTCTTTTTTAATCTCAGTTAAGGTGTGGTTTTATGATTTTACAATGACAAAGACACATGGCAATAATGCTGTTGTACTCCAGAAAAATGTTCTCCAGCATAATGTGAAGCATTATCTTTTTTGGCTCTGTAGCAATTACCCTGATGGTAAAACGTATCTCCACTGGACCAACGGCCTGTTTCTGGCATGATAAAGATGATGCAGTGATGGTAAAATTACATGTGTTTCTTTTAAACTTTCATCTTTTTGGCCAATAATCAATACTAAAAGTTTGGTATATTAAGCAGCTGTGAGTTTTAGCCACCCATCAACAAGGCTCAAAAGAGCACTGTGAACAAGCTGTAAAATCTCCCAGAGGTAGTGTTACATTTAGCAAAAATAATTTTTTTCTTCCTTTCTCCTCTGGTAACTTGTTTCGACTTTGGTGCGTCACAATATAAGCAGATGAAACATGCGTCTCCTGTTACATCCAACATAACTGACCGATTGAAGTTATTCAGCCTTTTTTTTTCAGAAAAAGTAACTCAAAGATGGAGTAAAATATGTTGGTTTTCTTGGTCAGGTGCCATTTTGCTGCCCCAAGACCAGGATGACTTTTTATAATTGAATATTGAATTCTGCTCCGTAGCACAAAATCCTACAGGAGATTGACCAGAAATCACTTAATGACCTAAAGTGCAAACAAACTTGGTTTTGAAGCAGATCAGTGATTTAAAGGTCACCAAAACACTCCATCATTAAAAATGCTCAAAGGAGAAGCATGTGGCAGGATTCCTCTAAATCATTGCCAGTTATGGCAAACACTTATGCCAATAGTTTTAAAGCGGAATATATACTGGTGCCATCCCCTACAGGTCAATTTCATGACATAAGAACAAATTACTTGACCTCCAAAGCCCTATAGAAATGACTACATGTGACCTAACAGAAACATAAATGTGTGTTAGTCTTTATACGCACACAAGATGAAAGTAACAGACAACTGGAGCTGGTGATGGATCACGAGTTTTAATGTTGAGAGCAGAAACCTTTGAACTGAGTGAGAAAAGAGACTAAATGAAATGCCAGAGAACTGATGTCAACACGCGGTTGAGGCGAGCAGGCAGGACGAGTGACTGCCAAAAGGTTATGTTAAAAACATGGAGACAGGGAAAGAATACGTGGCGCGGCAGATTTGAGACAAGAAGAGGATAGAGCTGAGTGGCTAGAGCATGTGATGCGTATGAGCTCTCGTCACATACGTGGTTCACAAGGAAAATCCAATTAAAGGCTGCTGAGATTGATTTACTGCCTCCTTACAGCCCTACTTCAACAAAAAATCAGAAATGGTCTCAGCCTCTGCAGTAAACCTACAAGGTTTATACTGTCAAATCCAAGGTTATTTAAAAAAAAATTAAATATACCTTTTTTTAAATTTAACGTAGGTTGACACGCACAATGTTTTGGAAGAAACTCAACAACGATGTTAAACACTGATAAACTCAGACAGGCATTTGCGTTGTCAAAGTATTATGGTTGATTACAATTTTAAGACTGATCTAGGTACATATTTCAAACTTACCTTAATACCATAAGACTATAAACTGTTTAGCAGTGCTGTGAAGTTTTAATGGAGAAGGCAGTTGTGCTAATCTTGTTTGAATAATAAACTTATCTTAATGGACGATTTGATAACTAGGACTAATTGGAAAGTGCAACATAAACGCCTGGATTGCTGCGCATCATCATGGGTGGAAAACGTAAGGAGAGGAAACATAAAGAGTGTACATCAACTTCAAAAAAGGAGAATATATATAAACACCTTCCTTATTCCTGGTCGATAACCCAAACAACAAAAATGTCAAACTGAAAGTTCATAAAAACTAAGTAAATTAGCACCGACAAAAAAATGATCTCTGCTGCTAGCGGATTAGCAGACAGTGTGCCCAACACTGTTGTCTAGTAAAGATACTAATTTAAATATAGATAACCAATTGATATCGATTTGTGACCGACCATTCTAAACTGCTGCAAAGTCTGGCTAACACTCTTCAGTGTGGAAGAGCAGGCTACTTAGCTTTTTTTTTTAGCAATTACCAAATGAAGTTGGGGAAGCACAAAACCAGAGATGTTTCCAGAAAAGAAAATACATTTTTAAGTAAGTGTGTTGTCTCAAATATGGCTTTATAATTAGAATACTTCTTGAGGGGACAAACATAAGAGAATTTACTGTATTTATTCCATTTAATTTAGAAATGTTTTACTCCTAGCCACTCTACCTACTGTTGTTAACAATTTAATGCAACATATTCGTCTATTTTCATGCACTGACAACTGCAAATTACTTGACGAGTTTCTTATTTGTGTAGACCCTGTTAAAATATGCACTGCTGTTTTCCTTATGTGAGCTCTTGTTACACAGACTCACCTTTGTAGTAGAAAAGGCAGAAATCAGCCAAGACAAACCACTTCCTCTTCCAAAGGCGCATCCCAGAGCTGTCCTGCAGAGAGAAAAAACATAAATAATATTAATACTGTGCTCCAAAGTCCAAACAGTACGGCAAAGAATGAAGAAACAGAATGTGAAAACGGAATTTTTTTAGAAAAGCTGTGTACATAAATGAAATTTAGAGACAAGACAAAGCGGATTGAGAGACAAATTGTAATAATTAGATAAAAAAATTAGATGGACAAGGCCAGGGAACCGGCTCACTTCTGTACTGCTCATTTCATCATTTATGTTCACTTGCCAAAAATGGAGCCATTGAAAAAGAGAAGTGACACAACAGAGGCAGACAGAAAACGCAAACAAAGTTATAAATACTCTTTCCATTTGCGCAAAAATGTTTAAAGTATGTGGTATCTGCTGTGTGGGCAGATGAAAAGGACAAAACACACTCAGCCCAATTGGCAACACTAGGGTGACCCTAGAGTGAGAGTGTGCGTGTCTCAACTAATTCACTCCCTGCGGCAGGTAAAAGATGTTGATAATGTAGGCACACAGCCAGAGTGTCGCTGTTTGTTGTCTTCATCATTATAATCGTCTCAAAGCAACATCGCGGTTCGTTTTGTAGTGAGGCCAGGCGTCTTGCGGTAGGACGATGCTAGCCAGTTATTTTAAGTAGAACTTTAAATAAGCAAAGGCTCTCCAGTAATAGCGTGTCTGTGATCAACACCAGGTGCTCTACATTTCCACAGTACACAGAATAAATCACTATAACTGGGCCATAGAAAAAGCTGAAACTTTACTGACCCAACTACAGTGTGGTTGGTTGCTAGGGGGAGGGGGGATGTATCATATTCATTTTATATCAATATTTATATCGATATTTTGAAATATGAATGTTGTATTGATATAATAAAGTGGTGCACTTGGTAGAAATGTGGCCTTTTAGCAGGAAGGCGCTAGGTTCGATTCCACCTTGGGTCTTTCTGCAAGGAGTTTACATTGTGCAATCCTGCGCATGTGTTCTCTCCAGGTACTTTGCTTCTTTCACCAGTCCAAAAACATGACTAAGCACAGGTGGGAGTGTGTAATTGTCCTATCTGTGTTAAGCGAGTGGGAAAATGTACAAATGGGTCATTAACTACAACTAAATGTGTTTATAGAACTAAAAGATATTCAAATTATACATACTGTATTATAACTTTTGTTTAGTTTTTTTTGTGTTTAAAAACCTATAGAGCCTTGCCAATCAGAGTGTATGAGAAATACATTCTGCACCTACAATTTAACCAAAATATGAAATAAACATTACTAAATCTATACAATATTAAATTAAGGGTAAAAAAAACCTAACAAACCCACAATAGAAACTGATTCCAAATGATCCGAAATATCACGATAAGTCCAACATTGTTTAACCATTATAGACATTCATTAATTCATTAATTTATAAAGTTAGATTAAATAATGCTTGGTGTTTATGACACTAGTGCCAAACCTATTCCTTCATTTATTGTAATTTTAATACCTAAGTCTTAGCAGGAAAATGTTGATGAGCAATAAGAGATTGTAGTAATTAGCAACTGCTTTCCTAAAAATTAGGTGGGTCCACAACTTTGTCATTTTGATCTAAATTACTAATTCGGTTAATAACTATCTTTAGCATTTATTTTTGGTTGTTGATGGCCAAACTAAACCTATTGTAGCAAGGCAAGCTGAAATTAAACAGATTGTTACGAGCTAATCTTAGGACATGGTCACTAAACATCCCTGGGTAATAAATTAAACACACCCTTTCAAAGGAGAATAAGCACATCACTGTCTGAGCTGCTGACTTTTAAAATAATTGCACAAATTTCAGGTTAAGTCTTAGAAACTCGAGATGAACAAAAAAAAGTCCTTGACAAATAAGTGGGTGGGTAGAGAGAGAAAGAGTCTGTTCAGAAATCAAATGCACTAATTATTAAATAATCCGTTATTATCAAAACTATTGAACATACTTTTTCCAGCTATGGTGTAACCGCCACACTACTACACCCTGAGGGAAAAAAACCAAAGTAAAATAAGTCCTGAACCTCCGTGTACCTGTTTGAACAGCCATCCTCGGACCACCACCGGGACGTTAGGATTCCGTTTAATGGATTGTTCCCTCTTCCCGAAGTTGTGAATCTTGCCACTGGATCGAGAGGCCTGCAACACACAAAATCAAACAACTGAGAATGAATCAGTCAGTGGATGAATCGTTGGACTGGTTGGAGGTAATCAGTGTATCATTCCTTCAATCTATTTTTACTTGTCAATCAAAAACACTTTTGTACGCATTCCAAACATCTTCCAATTCAAAAAACATAATCTGAAAAAACATGAGCTCATATAAAATACTACAACTTAAACAGAACACTACACATGTCCTTGGTGAAGCCCAATTTTATCTTCATAGACCACGATGCAATTCTTCCAGCACCGAAGACGGCCCGTTTTTAGAAAAATACAATTGTTGCTGTGATTGCAGTGAGGTGTCGGATTTGTAGACACGATGTTCTTAGATTTAGAAAGATATTCACAGATTCAGCATGTCCGTATCAATAAGTCATCAGTTATTGATAAAGAAATGCAGAATCTGTGAATATCTTTCTAAATCTAAGACACATGCAAAGCCGTTTCCGGGGCAAGTAAACCAGACCAATGAAATATTAAAATTAAATTCAGTCCTGTGTACCACTTTTTGACTAAGTTTTCGTGACACGAGTCTAAAACCGAAATTGTTGTTTTTCGTGTAAGATTAAAAAACGAAATACAACATAAAATGTCACTTTTTCTATTTTTAATTTTTGATTGACAATTAAAAATAGAGAGAACGAACGATGCACTAATTTAAGATAAATGAAAAACAGCCTCTCGTTTGAGCGAAAAGCTGAAAATGTAACTAAATGGCACCAATGAATGACAGGGAGAGTTAAGTACTAACTACTATTAATTATAATACCACAATGCAATTTAAGAATAAAATTAAAAATGCTAACAGTAAAAAATTAAAAAAATAAATAATAAAGTTCTGCTAAAAACACATTTAAAAAAGAAGCTAATCTTCTGTATCAAATCAGGGCTTTGAAAGTTGAGATTAAAAGCAAGAGGGCTGACTTCATCCAAGTGGCACGTAATTAGCGTCCCCCTCTTAATCAGAGCATTCAATCTCACTTACAGCAGCGTTGCAAACGCCTTCATCCACACCATCATTATCTTTTTTGATACCTCTCCTTTTCTGCCCCAATTGTTACCTAATTATAGTCATTACATAACGACAGACAATTTTCCACCTGATTTCTGACAGTGACACTGACTGTTGCTATAACATTTGTCAAGCAATGACAAAATCTCTGTATATGCGCCAAGAAGAATGAAGGCTGTCAGTGGTTTACTTTTACCTTCATAGTAACGCTTGTAGAGGTAACATCAATTAAAGTCAGTCAGTAACTCTGAGAATAGTTCACGATTAGTCCTAAAAGACTGTGGTTGTGTCATTTTATCTGGAGTACCTTGCAAAAATACCTCTACAATGGTATCATTTATCAATTTTTTTGTTTTGTTTTAGAGTTTTTGTAAATGCTAAAGTCTAACATTTTGTGCAAGTCGGGCTACAAGGTCCGCTCATTGCTTTCTGAAATATTCCTACTACTTGCAGATACATTTAGGATTAGTCAAATTGGATGGAGACATTAAAATGACTTGATCTAAATTACTGGTCCTTAATCTTTTCATAACTAGACAATATTAAACCAGTTGTAAAAAGGATATGAGCTACCCAAGATTGCTTAAAGAAAATGAGCTGAAAAATACCATTTATTTATAATACAAGTTAAACTACGAATCTGTCTGCATACTTCACTATCAGTGGTGACAGGCTCTGGTGATGACAATGCATCTAACCTAGTTAGAATGAAGCCACCATTCCATGTATATGAAAGATTACTGACAAAGAGTGAGCATTCCTTTCTAAAATTAGCATGTGTGAAATGCTTGTATCGTCAAACATATTTTCCCTTTAGAAACTAACTTCACTGAGTTTTAAAATAAATATATGCTCTAATTTTCAAGTTAAGCAGCTGAGCCTAAAACCTAAGACACAGTTTATTATTAACATATTATTAATAACACACTAGACAATTTATGATAAATTTACACACTGAAAACAACAGCACACACTGAGCCTGAAGATTTCAAAACAGTGTATAACAATTTTTTACATTTTAATTTGCATTGTTGCATCTTTATAACAACTGAACTAACACTGTTGTATCTAAATTGTATGTTTAGAGATGTATGATATATCCTTATTAGCATCAATATGGATATTTTGTAACATGTGAGTATCAGTGCTGTCTGTGTTGGTATAAGGGGTGTAAGTGGAAGGAATTGGCCATGTGGGTTTTGTTTTGTCATATGACTGTGATAGTGAGGGAATTCAGGATTGTTTGGGGGTTTAACTGAACTAGAGAATCAATGTAGCTTTTTTCTACGATGTCAAAGGGTAGAAAAATATACAATAATTGGGAAATATCAGTTATCCATAAAAACAGTGATAATATTGGATACCAACTCTTGCCCAAATTATTTATGTGTGCATGACTACGTATGTTGTTTTTAATATAGAAAATACATTTTTATCAACAACTTTAAAAATATAATTAATATGGAAAAGAACCATCATTGGTCCAACAATTAAACCCTGAGGAACCCCATATAAAAACCACAGCATGATTATTCAATCCCAGGTACACACCATATGACTTTTTAGCAATTGTTAAATTTTATTTTGAACTGGCATATTTTTTTTCAAAATATCTAAACATTGTACACAGTTTTATTTTAATTTCATATATTCATTTAGTTCATACATGAAAAATTTTAATGTCTCATAAGAATAACTACTTTCCCAAGCATTCCATCCATAAAATCTCACAGGTGCAAACATCAATAGTAGAAGTCGATGTTTGTTTTATTATACACTTGAACGTCTACCGATCCAAAGCTGGAAAGAGGGAATAAAACTCACTAATTAGAGTGAAAGGGGTTTGTGGAGGGAGAGGACAACATGTGGACAGACTACAAATTATACAATGTAAATATGCATCTTGGTATGTGTATATATGTTGCATACCTGCCTTTGCCGTGTGTGTGTGTATGCATATGTGTGTGTTATGCGGTGGTCTATTTTTAGGCTGAGGGTAATCTTGTGGAACAGGCAGTGGTCCCTGCAGCAAAGCAGCACTCTGTCTTGTAGGTGAGTGACTGAGAGTCTAAACAGCTACTTATTATGTGAGTGGAACACAATTAGCCAGCTGAAAAACTAAGATGGACTGTACCGAGACCACATGGCTGGCAGTTTAATTCCCTCAGGTGAAATAATTAAGCCAAAGTAATGCTTTGCTTTCCTCTTTTGAACTCTTGTTTGTGATTCACTTAAAGAAGGAGACACCTAATCGTTGTCTCGGGCGGTCAACTGAGCAGGAGACTAATAATAGAAGTGTGGAGGAAGTCTGGCTTTTTTTACCTTTAAAAAAAAAAAGTACAAGTGGCTATTTGTATGAATAAAGAAATATATATTTTAATGAATCAATTAAAAAAAACACTGCATTATTGTTAATTACTTCTGTTTTCATTAGGACCGCCTTTGGAGTAGACAATCAAAAATATAACTGTAGCTACATTTTCATTGCTCTTTTGTGCCAAGTAAGACAGGTATGTAGAAATTACACCCTGAAGACATATTTTTGACAATTTTTTATTAAATCTCATAAGCATTTATGTCTCTAAGATAAATTGAAAAGATAATAAAATAATGGTCAAAATCAGCATCTCAAACTGTATCATAGTCTCTCCTGGTGGTTATAGTAATAAAGCAGCTCTCATCTTAACGTTGTATGTGACGAAAAAAAGAGTTTTGTTAGTATCCAGTGCAATGAAATTAAATAAAATACATTTAGTCATTACTATAGTAACCATCTTGTTATGATGTGCCTCCATTTTGTATATTGTGTAAACATTCCGACAAAGGGTGTGAAATCTACAGCCTGCTACCTCATCATGATGAAATAACTTAGTTTTATTTCCTACAACGTATGATTGCTTGACTTTTAAAGACTTCAATTTATTAGATAATTTGTCAGATTTGCTTTAAGCATTCATCATTCCAAGATGAGACATTGGGTT
This sequence comes from Orestias chungarensis, assembly GCA_032876305.1. Taxonomy (NCBI): domain Eukaryota; kingdom Metazoa; phylum Chordata; class Actinopteri; order Cyprinodontiformes; family Cyprinodontidae; genus Orestias; species Orestias chungarensis. The sequence goes on along the minus strand of JAVLVB010000169.1, from coordinate 1,236,176 downwards.
TTTGTTGCAACTTAATAAGGAGTTACTAAAATTCGAGTGGTACCTACTGTTGAATTTAAGTAAATCAGGCATGTTTGGGGTTATACTGACATAAAACTTTTAATGTGCCCACAAACAAAAAACAGATTAGCTAAATGCTGTTTTCGTAAGCTACGATTACACATTAAAGTAACAGCGATACAACTGCTACTGGGGTTTTCTTAGAGTTTGTTGAAGCCATCTCATCTCCTTCCTAAAAGCTTAAATGTTTAATATTGATTATTACTGATCAGACGCCCACTTTAATGGGGTTCCCAATCATGAGCTGCAGTTACATCGTCAGTGAATGCAAGGTCTATCTCCCATTTCATTAGATGTGCTTTTTACATGCTACCCCCAGTCTTTCCAAAAAGACTTACATATTACAAATATACAAATTCAAACCTATTCTGACGGCTGTAAAGTTTGGAAACTCAAAGAATAATTTTTTTTCATCATAAATCTCTCAGAGGCAGCTCAATAAGGAGTAATTTAACCTTTAAATATTTGGCATTTTAAAAAAAATCCACTTTTTAAAAAACTTAACAGAGATTGATAATGGTTAATTCCTACATTTGTGTCGTTGCCCTAACTTTGCTAACACTTTATTTAACACTTTAAGACCAAAGAGTTTACCAGGGCTAAGCGATAGCTTGAAAACCCATGGCAGAACATGTGAAAGACATTTGCTACATGTAAAGTGATGCAATTCACATGTCAACACATGTTTTTTAAACACGGAAAAATAAATAATAAACAAACTATTTTCTTCCTATGTTATCATGTCAGTTTCACAAATTCCCATGAAATATGGGTCAGTCTTCACATGTGGCCAAGTATTTTGTTCATGTGTTCCAACCTCCATTCACATGTGGAACATGTGATAACATATTGCTTGCATGTGTAAATATGTTATGCACGTGTGAAAAGATTGAAATCCCTTTTTTTATTAAAACGTTCCATACCCAAATGTAACTTGTGGTTTTCAAATGTGACTCAATAGATTTTTTGTAAGGGTCATTCAACCAATCGGGCAATGTTCCACATGGTTTGACCTTGACTGTCAAGATTTTCATAGCAACCATTAGTTCGCTGACTAAATCTTATCTGTTGTTCATCAGTGTGCTGTTAAAGAAGTCTGCTGAGCTTTTACAGTCAGACATGTTGGAAATTGTCGTCATATGAGTAGCAAAGCTCTCATACCATGTACACTCCAGATGTGCACCGCTGCTGGAGAATCAATCAGTGGTCCTCAAAAATCAAGCCACTAAGTCAATTATACCCTTACTTAATCTGACAATACGCTGGGGGGACTTCTTATAAAATAAAATAAAATACGCTTAGCATTTTATTTTTAGATTCAGCAAACATGACAAGATAGGAAACTATTGTAAGTATACCCTAATTAAGGGTATTTTGGTGTTTCTTACCTTACTAAACTTAAATTAGCATTATAGCTTTTATGAGCTATTTAGTTTACTTCTCATTTATTTCAGAGCTTGTTTTTGTTTAACACTGAAATAAACCATTAAACCAGCAGTTAATTTTTAACAGGGAGATGGGGAACTGATGAGGCGTATAACTGCACCAAAATTTATACCATGCAACAGGGAGCCCGACATGTCATTTTGCTAATTCCCATTCCATATCATGAAGGCTGCTTTAAAAATACAAAATAACCAAACATGATTCTAGAAGGAGGAGAAGACAGGAGCTGAAAAGAGAATTGTGACACGTTACTCTCTGGGGGATGGGGGGGGGGGGGTAGTTTTTGTTTCAGCACACCCTCTGATGTCTTGTCAAAAG